>JBBEOF010005262.1:0-59833 GCA_037576055.1 Fusarium sp. M6JPR69
CAACGTCGTAATCTGCCATAAATCGTCGGGGCTTCTCGACTTGGATGTGAGATCGCGAAGAAGATGAATTGTTGTTGAGGATAAGTTGCAAGAGAAAAAGAGGACCTGCATTGGTAACTGTCCATGCCGTTGAATCAGCGCTCGCAGGTGCTATAGCCCTGTGCGCCTGCCTTGCAACTTTGGTGCCTTAGCTGTGATAAGCTTTAAGCATGGAAGGTCCGTCCCGGTGCATTGGCTTGTGCACCTGCGCACACTAAGCCGTGATCTGTATCGGGAAGCGGCCTGTTAAACCACCCACAGAAGCAACACAAAACATTCAGATGTTATTTTCGGACACTTTAATGTGAGGCTTTGGCGAGATGGAAAAAAAAAAGGTCAGTTGCCCCTGAATAAGGAATCACATAAAGTCAATATCTTCAATCAAACTAGTATAACTAGCCAAATAAGAAAAAAGAAAGATAAAAATGGAAAAGAAAAGGAAGAGCCCCAAACAGTCATGAGACATGGTAAGGCTGTAACTAATGGAGCACGACAGAATGAAAGTTTTCCGTTGCCGGTGCAGGTGACAGCTGCAGATGTTGCGCGTGAGAGAAGTGAAAATTCGGTGCGAGGCCCCAACCGTGGATGGATTGATTACATAACAAGATGCCTCGTGGATTAATGTTGACGTGGGATTGAAGTCAAGAGATGGGAAAAAGACACAATGAATCAAGTAATTACCTGCCGGCGATTTCGGGGGACCTGGGTGAACCCCATGGCGCGGTGACTCCAATCACCTAGCTGGTGGGGCAGACCACTTAGTGCTTCACAAGGGAAGGGGATGAGTCGGTCCTTGCTACAGGGACCCTGTCATGAACGTTATCTGATTGGTAGTTGGTGAGCGAGACATTGCATGACCATCTCCTTGCTTGCGCGGGGACTGCCATTGGGTATCTCGCAAGGATCTAAACCAATTGCGATTAGTCTTTGCTTTGCTTCACCAAAAATAGCATAAGACTTTAACAATATTCTGTGGAACTCCTTAGTGATTTAGATAGTGCTCTAGCAGTGGGACGAATACCTAATAGCAGTCCCCCGACACTTCAATCCGGGCAAGACTATCTTGCACAGTCTGAACCAGGAAGCAATGACGAGGTGATCGATCAGCATCATGACATGAAGGGCATGCAGACCGCCATACGTATCAATGGTACGGTATTACTCTCACATTCGTAGCATCGCTCGAGTGCCCTGTAGCCAGCTTCCAAAGCTCTCGGGCCTTGGCTTCGACGCGGAGCGGGAGAACCAGGGACCCTGATGGGATGATCTACGTTATCTCCTCTCCGGGGAAAGAGAAAACTGCGTCGATCTATTGCCGTTTTTGGTCTTGATGGAAACCCTTGTCGGAGACCCCATTGACGGCTTGTTTGACCGGCCGCAGCCACAACAGCCCCGTCGGAGGGGTCTTACAAGCAGGGCGGATATGAGCACACGCCAGATTGGTGCCTGAATTGCAGGCAACTGATCAAGTCGTGGCGGGGACACATGGGTACCAGACCTTCGGTGGCACTTGATCAACAGACAAATGGAGAGGTGAGCGACTCTAAAGCCAAGAAAGCGTTTATTGAGCTTGGCCGGTCACATACCGTGGTGTGAGGGGCAAGATATAATTGTCTTGAAGGAAGGTGCACAAAGAAATCGTAGTGGGGCAGCGAGGGGAGAACCGTCGACGAAGCACCAAGTGCGACCGGATTGGGAATCATTGGCATCTTGCCTCAGCTTTAAGGTGACACAGAAGGCTGCAGCAGTGAGTAGCCGAAAGTGTGTCGGTTGCTGCCACCATCAATAGAAGGGCGGACGGGTCCGCTCCGCGCAGATCGCTTAGATCTGCGTTGTCCATTTGCCCTTGGAGGGAAAAGCTTGCTACTGCATTGCAGGCGTTGGTTGTACCGAGCTTCCCGTCTTACCTCACCGGTACGAAGACCTATGAGTTGCTTGTCTTCCAGCAGCAGCCAAGGCGGCAGGATGCGGTGTTTTTCTCAGCCAAAGTTGCCGGAAATGCATTGACCCATGGCTGCCTGATGCTCAAACCTGCAGCAACAGCAAAACAGTCATGCACTTTGCCGTCCGAAATGCACGTTGCCTTGGTCGAGCTGAGGTGGCTTACTAGGGGGTTGCGGGGGCGCCTGATCGGCCGTGCTACGTTTGAGGGAGGCCCGAGCGGTGCTCTGTGTTGTTCAAGACGTGCATCCGAGAGAGGCCAGACCGCCGAAATGGACAAGTGGGGTGAATGAAAATTTATTCCGCCCGGCAGAATTAACCTCATCTCCTGAGCTGTCCGAACCCTCCAAGTGTTACATATGCCTCTACCCAGATTGTCACACGAGTGCAACACAAGAGTCAGAGTGGTGTTACAGATCTGTTGCAGGTCCGGCAGGTCTCGTCTCACAGCCTCGTCTCGTCGAATATAATGAGGACGAGGAAGGACGAAGACGAAGGGAGGGAGTTGAATCAATCAATAATCTGTTCTTCTCCATCTTGAGATCATCATTCATCTTGACTGACCACCCTCGTATCCGACACCAAGCCGGTCACGGCGGGGGGTCCAGACCAATCAGAGCACTCAGTAGCCACGACACCTTTATCATCTGCGATATTCTACCCGAGACAAAGGTAGACCTATAATAACACCTTAACAGTCACGCGCCTTATGGCCCCCTATAGCAGGTGCTAATCTGTTAACGATCTAACAATGGGGCGAGGTACGGCTTGGAGAGCTTGGACAGCTCAGGAGGTAGGGCAAGTGTGGGGTTCTGATCAAAACAGCGCATCCGCGATTAAAGGTAATCGCGATTTTTTTTTTTTTTTAAAAAAAAAAAAAAAAAAAAAAAAAAAATCGCAAAGTTAACAAGCTAAGCGTAAAATGGATAATTGTCAGACAGTACGTGTATTCGGTCCATTGGTTAAATCAGTGTATTCGTGTTGTGTTCGTGTTCTCGTTAAGTATCTGCCCCTGAAGGACCTGCTTTTAATCTTAAGGTCCTTGACCCACACGTGACACCCCACATATTCAACAATAATGGCCCCAGCCCGCTGAGGTGAGCCGGTGTTACATCCTATCACCAATCAAGCATGATCCGGTCATCATCATCTGAGTTTTGTCCTCGGGGCGGAATATATTTCATTCATTCATACATCTGACGTTCTCACTCGTCGACCTCTCCGTCTATGCCTGAGCCATGGGGATCCTTACTCGACTCGGCCTCCGGCGCAGCAGCATCTGGGAGCCATACACTATTCTGGACTACCTGTTATCGTCGCCGCTTGTCTATTTCAGCATAAAGTTCTACTACTTCATTCTGTTCCTTCGAGCATGCCCAGTCTATCCTCCCAAGGATAAGCCCGCTCTCCGTGTTGAGATCCGTTGTTTTGACGGATCAATGGCTATTCCGATCCATTGGTGGCTGGGATGTGGATGTCTTGTCTATAGCTTCCGCTGGTTAGAGCTAGCCTTTCTTTAACAAAAAAAATACAACATGCTCATTTCAACAATTCTTCCTCTCTTATAAAGCTCTCTAACAATAACCACAGTATGCTATTAAGCAGGCACTCGATGCGATGCAAACCACTTCTCAGCAAACTTGACTGCCTGCGGCAGGGAGAACAACCAACACTCTGCTCCACCAATCTTACCATTGGTGAGGCCGGTTTCAGCGACAAAATCCTTCCCTAGCTCGAGAAAATCGTCGTTACTCACAGCGACGTCCAACACCGTCATCCATGTCCGCTTTCCGTCCACCAGAGCCGCAAACGAGTTATCAGCCTTTCGTGAATTGATTCTATACTCGGCCAGATGAAAACACGTGCAAACGTCGAACCCAACTCCCAAGAGTAGAACTTTCGCATCCACGTCTTCCAATCGTGTTAGGGGACTCTCGTCACCGAGCAGGCTATCCAGTGCATGCGCCTCCGTAACAACTTTCGAATTCGCACCAATCGCACTGAACGATGTCTGAGGATGCATACTCCTCACTGCACCTGGCCAAGTTCGGACCGTTTCCGATACAACACCCATACGCTCGGTTCGACTGGTTCGCACGTCGAATACAGGCATAGTATCTCGAATAGTCTGCCACCATGCTTGGGGAACAGGCGGGTTAACCCACCCTGCTGGGTCTGAGTTGCTACCGGTATGCGTGGGAACGACTAGAGTGCCTTGGGGAGCGAGGACATCGAGAAGAGAGTGGACGAGGGTTTCGGCTCCACCATTAATCCAGCCAATACGACTGAGGGAGGAATGGACGAGAACTGTGTCCCCTGGGCTGAGGCCGAGACTGCGAAGGTTGTTGGCCAGGGAGGACCTGGTGCAGAGCGGCCCTTTGGGGAGTGACGGATGCATGGCTATAACATGAGCTGGAGTTGCGTAATGAATATTTACAACCGTTATTAAACAATGTTGAATCTTCAGGCTAGATACATTTTCAGGACTGAAGCAGGAATCAACAGATAGGTAGTTGGACCAACGTCAAGAATATAAAGCTGTTAACTATTTGGGTATCTATTAAATGTAACTAATTTAGCTACCTACGTGACATAAGAAAAGTGGTCGCCGTCTGACTCATAGTAGCCACCGACCGACTCACTACCACCTGTACCCATTGACCCTCGGGCCCCCATGAGTCAACGGGTAATAAAAAGACAAAAAAAAAACAAAAAAACCACTGTATGCAGCTGATGGATGGAGCATCTTGTCGGAAAGCATGTGTGGCACCAAGATGACTACAATTGTGTTGTTGTTCTTGTTGAGTTCAATCTGACTGTCTTAGGTGATCGCCATTTATGATATACGCAGCTCCCCCTCCTTCTTGCCTAATTGGGCCAATTCCCTTCTTCAGGTTCCACGGAAGCTTGTTGCGTACAGGGCCCAATTCAACATGAACAGAGGGATTGAGGTTGGATGATGGCAATTCGCTTTTCCTAATTGGGTAAGGTGAGCGGGGAAATTAGCGTAGTTCCACCTTGCCAAGAGTCCGAATTTCTCGAGTTTCTACGGTATTATCCTTAGTTCAGAGGCTCCAATCGCTAAAAGGGAAGTAGTAGCTAACATCATCTACGCTCTCTCCAAGCAGCATTTGGCTGCCTGATTTTGTCCTATCCGACGATGGTTTCTTCTTCGGTTTACTCTGATCATATGTGGTTTTTAATCTCCGAGCCTTTGCCAATCGATGTTGTCCTCTCTTGTCAATGTCATCTCCGTGGTGAGCCTTGGTTCTCCTACAACTGAAGCATGAAGTTCACTCGTAAGACACGCAGCAGAAACAATGCGGCAACGGCGCCACAACCAGTGGCGCCCAGCATATTAAGCAAAGTTTAATTAGACGGACAAATTTCCCCGAACTAAGCGCCATGCTGAAGATCTGGCAGCTCCTGGATTGAAAACCCCATGACAATAACCTTTCCCGATCTACAGCCGATGACGATGGTGGATTCTAACACTGTCGAGCAGGTTGGTCGGAAATCCACCGGCAACCAGAGCAAGTTATTTCCATGCCAGGAAATCCAGCACCCGTCTCCAGTAATACCGAAGCCAGAGCGGCAGTCGCGACTGTGGCTAGGCATAACTAACGTAGTAGATGCCACAGATGCCTCTGTGACTAGTGGCTTAGGCACGGTAATGGCGCCAAGATTGGTAAGGAGGCGTGTATTACCTGGCTCAAACGATAGGTGAGATACAAACCCAATGTGAACTGTCTGGACGCAGTCCCCGGCGTCGGTGCGCCAGATGCGCACCGTTCGATCGTCCGAGGCCGATGACACGAGGGTCGAGTCGTGCGAAAATGCCACCAACCTGACCCAGCCTTCATGGCCCTTTAGCTCCTGGACGCAGTCACCCGTATCGGCGTGCCAGATCCGTACCGCCTTATCCCGCGAGGCGGACGCCACGAGGGTCGAGTCGTGCGAGAAGGCTACCGTCCTGACCCAGTCGCTATGGCCCTTTAGCTCCTGGACGCAGTCACCTATATCGGCGCGCCAGATCCGCACCGTGTTATCCCGCGAGGCAGACGCCACGAGCGCCGAGTCGTGCGAGAAGGCTATCGACGTGATCGAGCGGCTATGGCCCTCGAGTTCCCGGACGCAGTCGCCCGAGTCGATGCGCCAGATCCGCACCGTCCGATTATCTGAGGCCGATGCCACGAGTGCCGAGTCATGTGAGGAGGCCACTGACCTGACCGAACGGCTATGGCCGTTGAGTTCCTGGACGCAGCCACTTATGTCGATACGCCAGATCCGCACTGTCCAATCGTCCGAGGTCGATGCTACGAGGGCCGAGTCGTGTGAGAAAGCTATCGATCTGACCGAGCGGCTATGGCCCTTGAGTTCCTGGATGCATTCACCCGTGTCGGCGCGCCAGATCCGTACTGTCGGACCGTCCGATGCTGACGCCACGAGGGTCGAGTCGTGCGAAAATGCCAGCGACCTGACGGGGCCGCTATGGCCCTCGAGCGTCTGTAAACATGAGCTCCAGTCTGTTTCGGCCTCCGGAGCAAGGGATATCCAGCTAGGAATCTCGCTCTCGAAGGTGTATCGGATAATACTCTTCTCTGGTGCAAAGGCAAGTGCCGAGGAATATATCTGGAGGGGTGTTTTGTCAATTATTGAAACGTTGGCGAGAACGAAGCGTATAGCGTCGCTAAGGAAGCTAGATACCTCCACACTCGCTTCGGGCTAAGTCGCGTTAGCAGTGAAAGTCAGGGTGGATAATGCAATGCTTACGTTGAGGAGTGACTATAAAGTTTTAATGATACCAATACTTTCCGACGCCCTTCCCATGAGACTTAACGCTTCTATCCAATGTAGAAAATGGCGAGTTAAAAAGTAGTGGACAAGTTCACCATCGCTAACACGATCCCTTGCTTATTATATATGGTATACCCAGTGTAGACAAGCATACTGAACTTCTGGTGGTAGGCATGCATCTACCTTCTGGGGAGTGATAGCTGACCGGCTCGTTCCTGGGGCGTTCACATCACAAATATCTGTCCGAAGACGCTCGTTCATGACACGCAAGCAATTTGCGGCCATCTTCCCATGGGAATATTTCTCATCTACCCAGAACGGGTTCTTCCCCCGTTTCTCGACATCCACCAGGAAGTCGCGGAAAGAAAGATGTAGTAGCCTGACGGGGGAACTGGACGACGGCGGAATACTCAGGACTAAATAAAGCAAGTCTAGCCTACCATCGATAGTATCTTTAGATACACTAAGCATCTGCGCCAGGGCACAAGTGGGCAGGGGACTAGCAAGAATAGTAATCGAGCCAACAATGACTCGAAATTCTTATAGAGCCTTCTCTCGCTGCCTAATAGGCAAACCGATGACCAGCTGGTTCAAGACGGGCAGATATATTGCATCAAGTTGTGATTCCTGGCTTCTCGTTCGGTATTTCAGAACCTCTTGGAGTTGCTTATCAGGGTTACCGCATCTGCGATCGGCGAGGAAGCGGCATACAGTGGCGGCGAAGATGAAGAGTGGAACCGCCATCTGTACTAGAATCTGGATATTCGATTGGCCGGGCCAGCTTGCGGGTAGTTGTCAGTCTTCGGGAACGGAAGTATTATAATTGGTTCTGATTACTGCAAGCTCGTGCCGGAGAAATGCAGATATGTCATGCTCAACTAGGTGCTCGGGCATCTTATGGAGAACCAAGTCCTGGTACTTGCCCGTGATGGCGCTGAAACCCAGGCGAATCGGCAGATCGGGTCTGCTGGTGACAAGGATTCTTAGTCGCGGAGACTGCAACGCCTTGACGCGAGAAAACAGGTTGATGATGAGTTTGATATCGTCGTCCCGTTCGCACTCGTCAAGAGCATCGACAACGACGACAAGCGTGGCGGTCTTCCGAGCGTCTTGAGGTATCCTTGACAGAGGCTCTAGGATGAGCTTCTTGAACTGCTCTTGCGCAGCCTTCCCGAAGATGGCGGTATCGGCATCGATGGCATTTTTAGCATGCGGCGCGAAGGCGGGCACTCTGGAGACTAGCTGGGCGGCGATGGTGGTGACAAATTTGGACAAGCTGCCTCGGTCAGCCTCACCTCTCTTGAAGAAGAAGCTGGCGCCAAGGCAACCGGTTGTGGCGAAGGATCGGGCCACGGTACGGGAGATGGTGGACTTTCCGGTTCCAGCCATACCATTGAGCCAGAAGATGGCCTCGGCGCGAGGATCATCGGCCCATTCAGATATTTGGCGAAGAAGGTCGACTCTCGTGCCGTGGAGGCAGATTGGGTTGTGTTCTTCGGCGCGGGAGTCGAAGCTGGCTTCTACAACAGCGGGAAGTCTATCGAGTACTGCTTTTTGGTTGATGTCGAGGAGCTTTTTATCGATGTGGAGTAGGTTCTGGTCGATCTTGAGTAGAACGGCCCTAGATTATAGCCTTGTCGGTTCCCATAAGCTGAGCTGGACATGGATTGGCGACTTACGTATTGTCAACTTGTAGGCCCAAGGAGATAGCGAGTGTGCATCGCCCGAGACCCTGGGCGATCTTTTCGATGTCCTTGTTCTGAAATGGCCATTTCAAGGCCCAAAGTCCCAGTCGGCTCATTGCCTTGCGCGTTGTTCCAGGGCTAAGCACTTGTTCCAGCTCTCTGAGCTGCGATAGGCTGTCCTTGACCGCAACCATCAGCTCCTGAGAAGACTCGAGCTTCGCCCCATTAGGACCCTTGAGTAGTAGCTGGACACTCTCGGAGGCCTTCTTCAGGTTAGTGGCTTCTCGTTGAAGTCGGTCGATGTCACCTTTTGCGTTTTTGGTGTCTCTGTAGTAGTGGAAGCACAGCGAAGCGACCTTGGCCGACGAGTGGACGACTGCGATGAGGCTCGCGACGACACCGAGAGCTTCCAGAGCCATTGCACGAAGAGATCGGGCTCGCGCTGGTCTGTTGTCAGTAGAGCATCACGGGTAACCGTTACCAAGGCTGCGGTAGTAACTGCAGCTATCAGCACCGGTGAAATGTGTATACCGCCAATCGCACCCTGGCAAGACACTGGGGATGTCGGAGACTTTGGACATGCGGTTGTGGCGGCACGTCCCCAACCGCTAAGGGCGGATATAGCTAGATATATATATATATATAGCTTCTACGTCGGGTCAAAGCCACATGGTACGCCTTGAGGTTTGCCTGAGTTGCACTCGATAGACTTGATATCTGCCTGTGCCGGGTTTTCTGGTGCACGGCTGCCATTCCCTAGCATGGAAGTCAGAGCGTGAAATTAGGTTGGGGAAGATCGCGCAAGAGCTGCTATCAGCCACAGCAGTTCGCCAACCCACAACCTTGTTTACACATGCGTTTCGGTAAGACCCAAGAGAACATGAAACGCATCAGGGACGATGGCGACGCCCCTGTGCCCAATTTTGCGACTCGCTTCGAGGCCTCCGATTTGCGGCCAGGTTCTGGCGGGCGGGCAACGCTCTTCCCGTCCAAGATTTAACTAGCACTGTTATGGAAATGCCGATGATGATCCATGCAGGGGTTCAGGGTTCCGGATGAAACGTCCAGACAGGATCAATAGGGGCAAAGTCCAGTGCATTCAACGCTTGTCATCGTTGGCAATTGCATGGTCAGCCTAAGACTCTCCACAGGCAGACACATTGGCTGTCCACTAGCAATGCCTACCTACATATAAGTGACCTATGGTTGGTATCGTCCATCTACGTACGTACTTAGAAATAGACATTGTTCGAGTCCCTATGAAGTGGTAGTGCTCAAAATGCGTCGTGCAAGTGCGATATTTCTGCCCTTGCCGCTGGCTTTGTTATGCACAATCATCGAAGGGCTTGATCACCAACGACGCAATTACGTGACGGTTCCCTGCCGTCCGTGGTTGTCACCAAGGAATCAGGTTGGCGTGAGTTACGTGCCACGCGACGTGGATGGCTGGAGCAGGGGAACAGAACGGAATTTGCCGTTCATCGAGGAGCAGGTCCTCTTGGTCGGCTGTGAAGGCTGTTCCTATTGGCGTATAATACCTGGGGGAACAACGACCCGAAATGAGAAACTTTGAACGGGCAGGTGAAACAAAGAGTCGCAGCACTAAGCGAGTTAATAAATGACTCGCTCTTCCACCATAGCTGCGTCTGCCTTGCGGCCCGCCGTCGTTCGCCTTGTCACTGGCCGGCCTGACATCCCTTCGATCGAGCGTGCTACAATTCCAGGAAGAAATTGACAGGACCTATTATGCCATAAGCTCCAGTGGTGAGTGCGATCCCCGTAACGGATCGTCATACCCTCATGTAATGGGTCATTTTAAACAGACTATCTATCCCAACGGGGAGGGTAAAAGCAGACGTCTCAATCAAGACAATGCGAGCACGAGGGGGAGGCATATGCAGGAATGGTCAATAGTGAGGGGCACAGACCTGCGGTACAACCTATGGCTCCACGCCTTCCAGTGAAAGCTTGCCCTGTCCCCTACGGTGAAGGCTTGGCCAAGCATGAGTGGTGCCTTCCCCCCTTCTCGGGTAAAGCCGAGAGAGTTCAGGCTCAGTCCAGTGGTCCTGGGTGGTCCTGGCGCCGCGTATGTGTACCTGGACGTTCCGAAGACCAAACCCGAGCCTAGCGTTCCCGCCCCCCTCCCCGCACAACAGGCGGCCGCAGAGAGACACGACGTGGGCTTCACGCAGCTGCGGGATCAGCATGGGGGCGGCGAACCGCGCCGTGCCGTCCGCGTTTGCGGCTCTCGTCATGCTCTGGCCCAAAAATCCGCCATGGGGATGTGCATTTGATGACCAAAGGGCACACGCCAGGCAAAAATACATTACAGGATTAGTGGCTCCCTAGCCTCCCCCTGATAGAAGCATATAAGCGAGCCAGTTAGGTTATTCGCTGCATGGGCCAGCAGCGGTTGGTTGATGGTAGGAGGGGGCGGTGAGGCAGTTTATCGGGTGGACAAGACTCGCATCAGCATGCATCCCTGTCAGACGGTCGTCCTTGAGAAACATGCAGTCCACCTTCGAAACACCTAGCCGTCTTACTGGATCTAGAAGCCTCGTGGTTGGCAGTCGTCTATTTTGACTCCATGCCACTGGTGCTGCTGTGTTTGCGACGGGTCCTGAGACGACAGGTATTTCGATTCCCGCACGCGACTGAGCTGTCACTCGCTCTATGCAGCGTCCCTCCACGCAAGTGAATCACGGCGAAGGGGAGGGTAAGGCGAGTGGTGACCTGTCCTGACTCTTGTTGAGCCCTTAATAAAATGTAACCCAGTACCATCGGGTTGGGATGTCTAATAGTACCCTGCAGAGGTCATTCAGTGAATGGGTACCAGTTCCATCGCCCTACCCTTGCATAGCCCCGGGTTCAGCCAGGTGGCGCTGCTGATCGCTTCATCCAGATTTTGCCCATCGGAGGCGAGGCCTGGAGACAAACCTCGCCATTAGTCCAAATTTGTTAAGCAAAGTTTACAACTGGACCACATAAGAGTTGCTTCACTAGCATGTCTAGCCAGACATTCCGCATTCAATCGATCATTCTCGGCGACTCGTTCTTGGCGACGTCATCATTCGGCCATTACCAACTGAATCATGACTTCGCAGAAGCCCCTAGCTATGCGGAGGGGCATTGCTATTATTTACTGACCCACAATTTAGAAGCCAATTAGTCTTCGGTCCAGTTTCTCCCTTGCGCCCCTTGTTGATCCGTTTAAGGCGGCGCCGCGGCATCTCGGCATCCAATCTATCGGGCGTGATCTAGGGGATGGAGTGGGGAACTCGAAGGGCTTGATCGCTAACGACGCACTTCGCAAATCGGCGTCCGTCACGTACCGCGTGGCATGGATCGTTGGAGCAGGGGGGTAAAAACGGAAATTGCCATTCATTGACAGGGCCCAAAAAAAGTGCGGCAATACCTTTTCATCAAAGGAGGTCTTGTGTTCTTCCACCCCGAAACCGACGGAGGGGCCGGTTACCCCACCCGCACGCCCAAAGTCTCTCCTCATTCTGTTTTCCTGGTCGTTGTTTCCCTAGTATTCTACAAGCATAGGAACAACCTTTACAGCCGACCAAGACAACCTGCTCATTCGGATGAAGGAGGATAGGAATCGGCCTTGGAAGGAGATGCATAGGAAAGCGAATGCCAGCAGTAACTCTTTAGCATAGGGCGCAAGACATGGTGAGGATTCTCGAGCCCGGCACGTAGAGAACTGGCAATTTGAGGAAAAGGTCGACCAGAGGTTGCTAGAGTAAGGCAATTTAGCTGGACACTTGACATACACCTGTCGGCAAGTGATCAGCGGCGGCACTTGCCGACAACTGGCTGAGTCAATAACCTCGCACGGATTCGCCGGCCGGTAGGGTGTACTGCGTGTGTCCTAGTTGACCCCTTGAATGTGCTGTCTCGGGCGTCTGCACGCGGGCGCATGGAGAAGGCAGAGTTGCGCCTAAGTGGTCGCCTTCGCACTTCGTTTCGAATCGTGACTCGCGACACACCCGCCTGACAACTTTGGTGCCTCTAATACTCGAGTTCAGTGAGGTGACTCTCTTGGCACAGAGTTTGCTCCTGGGGCAGAAGCGGATCGAGCCAATCTTTCTTCCCTCCTCCCACAAGACCAACTTCGACGCCACCTACAATGTGGAAGAACAACTCTTGGAGGCAGCGCCGCTCGAAGCCCGAGCGAGGCGCCAGAAGCTGAGAGAGCGGCTAAAAGAGAATGCGACCGATAAGGAGATCCGCGAGGATGAGCTATATCGGATGATTGAGACCGAATTTCGGCCGTTTGGCTACACTGTAGTTGCGTACAAGAAGTAAGGAGGTTCATTCTTTTGACCCTGTGTACCGTGTGCTAACCCAACAGGATGATTGAAGCCGCCCATGGCCTTAACGTTGAGACGCAACCCGACCCCAACGCTCTTCAGGCCATCACGACTGATGAGACCACCCCGTGCCGGCCCCTTCCCCCGGGTTCGTTGCTGAATGGCTGGGCTGGCGCATGCTTGTCCTTGTCACAGCGGAGAGGGTCTCTTTGTTAGCTGCAAGTTTCAGCTGACGCTTCCTGTTAGGCAATGATGATTATGATCTCTCCTTTGACCCAGAGCAGCTGGCTCTGCGAATTGTCACGCCGTCGCTGGAAGTCGTCGTTGTCGAGGATCCAGCGGTGAGAGTTCCTGAGCAGGTCGCCCTTTTTATCTTGGATGCGCGTCTTGTCGTTGTGAGGGTCAGTCTCACGCAGGCCTTTCAGACATTACTTGTCCCTGTCGTCTTGGTGTCTGCTCCTGCTGCCGTGTTTGATCCTGGGTGTCCGAATGGATGTCTTGGAGATTCATCTCTAGACCAGTTGCAGCGTCGGTGAGTTTCTGAAATTGTGTCTTGCTCTCTTCGGTATTGTATTGTTCCATGCTGTTGAAATGAGAAGATGCTAATTGCTTAATTCATCCTGAAAGTGCAGTAGGGGAACCACTGCTTATGTACAGACACGATCTCTTGCAGAATGTTCCTCCTTCTTCCACACCTTGCCACCGCCTTGGTCGCCTCACACTTGTAATCTCCAACAAATGCCCCCCCGGCACGGCAGCCTCGGCTTCCTGGATCTCGACGAGCTGGCCAGCCCAGTCGTCGAGTTTGAGCCTATCCCTTCCGACGACGGCAGCCCAGCTACGGTAATAAAGGCAGACGCTCTTCATCTGATGCGACAGAGGTTTCTTGTAGAGCTGCATGCCGTGCTTCTCCAGTTGGACTCACAGTCCCGCGGAAGATTGCTCGGCCTTGTTCTCGTCGAGAAGCAGAGACACCAAGTTCCAGTACCACTCCATTCTCGACAGGACGTAGGCGATGCATTTGCGATTGTCGTGTGCCGCGGTGACGGGGTTCGAAAGGATCTATCAACTATCAGCGGGGGGATCATCCACCGCTCTCTCTTCGGGTGGCAAAGCTGATCACACACACCTCTTGTCCGAGGCAGAAGCCGTCCTCACTTACTGGTAAATCCAACCGGCCATTGGCCGACCGACTTTGTTTGTTTGTGTTTTATTCATAGGCTGTCCCAGCCGCCCTAGTGGCAGCTATGCAGCGTACGGCTATAAAATAAGGTGCGCCCGCCCCTCGCTTTTAGAAACTAAGCCACCCCTCTACAGAATTAAACCCATCCATTCCTGTCCAGACTTGCTTCCCCTTCTATTCCGGGTAGTTGCACCATACTGACAGCTCTAATAGCGGTTCTATGTCTATGTACTTGTCGGGCCTTTCCCGGCCCTCCTCAACTTCTAGAAAACCGATAATCACTCGTCCACGCTATGTGTATTTCAGTACTGTGGATGGAACGGCCCGGAATTTCCCCAGGAGTCCCGTCCTCAATATCATCTTAGCTGCTTGTACTGCCATTGGTGAGCTACAGAGAATGCGTTTGATGTCCACATTCGGTGTCGTTCGTCCATCCAGTTTCTGCATTCGAGCAGGATGTGGCGCGCTGTCTGGCGCCCGAATCCGCATTGGCATTCGTCGGTGTTGGCCTTGTTGATGCCGGAGATATAGGCGCGCAGCCCGATTTTGCCTGTGCGCATCTATGTGATCATTGAGCTGATCGCTCTGTGTGTGCCAGCATGGGTAGTGAGTACGTCTTTTCCCGGCCGGACCCCGAGTTTGAAGAGCTCTCTGCCATGTTTGGCCTTCACCCAGGATAGTATCCACTCCTCTCTCATTGTCTTGCGGATGATGGATTTCGTTGTTGCCATAAGGGTTCGGAGCGGTTCTGGCTCTGGCTGCGGTTCCGGGGCCGATCGTGAGTTCGGATCGTGGCCGGCCGCTTCCTTGGCTGCACGGTCGGCTGCTTCGTTGCCTGACACTCCGACGTGTGCCGGGACCCATCGGAACTGAACCTCCCATCCTTGGCTTCGGAGCTCGTCGAGTGCTTGAATGGCCTAGATCAGGACATACTACCCCGACGGACACTTGGGATTCCGTATGGCTTGGATGGCGGCTTGGTTGTCGGTGAATATGGCGCACTTGCCGGGAGTGATGCCGGTTGTCTGTACGTCGAGCACTATTTGCAATGCTAGAACTAATCCTCTAAGTTCTGCTGCGTACACCGTGGAGGTGTCGGACGTGCCCATGTACTGCGTACGCTTCGTGCAGATGCCATCAATCTGGAGCGCAGGTGCTACCGCGGCTGTACCGACGTGGCCGTTTATGCTACTCCCGTCGGTGTAGATGCAGATGGTTCCCGGCTCTGTGGCATCGTGTTCCTTGATTGCGGCCTCGGCAGATTCTTCTATGTGGATGGACGGTGTTGTCCACCACGGCGGCACCACATGCGGCAGGCGTTTCTCGAGTCGATCCAGCTGAACATCGTGCTTGCGTTCCAGGATACTTGAGAGTTGGTCTAGGTGACTCATATTGCGCCCAGACCTTGTCCTTCCCGGTGTGCTGTTCACCCCAAATGAGGCCATGTCGTCGTGGAGGGGGCTAGTCCTGATTCGCATTGTGGCTTCCAGTGCCGTCTGTTCGAGTTGCTGCCGCCCAGGGAGCAGGTTCGCTTCTACGTCCACTGCAGCTCCAGCAGTTGTCCGGAAAGCTCCAGTGATGACTTGGGCTGCTCGTGGCCGACCGAGCGACCTGATGAGCTCGATCGTCCCGTGGGTTCCTTCAAGTCGAAACAGAGACACTTCTTTCACCCAGTTTGTCCATCAACCAAGTAAAGCAAAATTTGGACCCTCTACTTGACTTGGTTTACTCGGTAAGAGTGGCTTGCTTTGCTTGGTTGGTTGGCGTTACTCGACTATTTTCCATTCCTCTACGGGCCTCCCGTCGTAGATCTATGCTAACATGCCGCTTCGAAGCAGGGGCTTTTGACATTCAATCGCCGCTACAGTGTCCGAACTGAGCCGGTTCCGTTCATCCGTGATGACCTTCTTTGCCTGTGAGAAAACACGCTCACACTCAGCGCTTATAGCTGGGCAACTGAACAAGTCAAACGCCATCTTGGACAGGATTGGGTAGTCAGATGCATGGCGAACCCACCACTCCAGAGGATCCTCAACATCCAGATCAGCCTTATTGGTCCTCGCCATAAACTCATCCAGCTCAGAGGTCCGTTTCACCCGCTTCTTTCCCCGTGTAGCTGACATCGCAGTGACGGCAAGCCTCTGACGACGCTTACGAGCTTGCTGGAGTGGATCAAGTGTCACATTGCCATGAACCATAGCCTTCTCCTCTAGCTCCTCCAGCTCCTCCAGCTCCAGCTCCTGTCGCGCTCCGTCCATTAGGTCCGCCTCCGCTTCGGCCTCATATTGTGCAAACACCTCCTGCACCACTCTCTTTGCCCCGCTTATCCATTGCTTATTGTGACTCCATTCAAGCTCAAAGTAGGTAAACTTATTGGCCGGATGCAAGGCAACTGCGCATCGATATGCAGGACTGGCACCTGTGAGGCCAAAGTATTCCTCAAGCTTGACACGAGCAGCATCAATAGCATGGGAATAGTATGCTGACACCACGTCAGGATGATCGTCTGCGAATCTCCCAGCCTCTTGGAGCTTCTTGAAGAGTACATCCAGCGACTCGATGGTCTCGTGGAGTGAGCCATGTGATCCTTCTCGGCCAACTTTGTTTGTCCGTCCTTCCATGCGTTTTTTTAGATCTTTGTAAGGCTTGAGGATAGCATGGAAGTGGCCCAGATCGACCCAATCCTGTGGAGTCAGGAGATCCCCCGAGATATCATATCCCTCACCGACATGGCTATAATGGAGAAAGAATAGATCGATTGCGTGGCGAAGTTTCAGGGCTCTTTCAATCATGGCATATACAGAGTTCTAGCGGATGCCGCCATCGACAAGGACTCTAGTATAAAGCTGTTCAATGCTGCCTTCTTCGTAAGCATGCAAGATGTACTGTTTCAGCCGCTCTCGTCGCTGGTCGCTTCTGTTGATCCACAGGCAGAAGTTGTGGAGCTTGCCGATGAAGCTTTGCTTCCCCCATATCTCAAACCGCTCGTCATCGGATGCGCCGCGGAGCTGTTGCTCCAGCTTGCTAACGCCTTGTCCAAACAGTAGAGCTTTGACGATGAGGTTCAGCATATGGCCGACGCATCGAAGGCGATTTTCGCGTCTGATTGTCGGGTACTGCTCTGCTAGCTCCAGAATGCATACGTCATTACTTCTAGCGTTGTCCATCATAAAGAAGCCCATGAATGGTGAGATGTAGAAATCGAGGGTGGATGACAACACCTTGGCAATGTTTTCGCCAGAATAAGGCCCCTTCAGAGGGGGAAGGTCCAGAAGAGCGGTTTGCAGCTTATGCTTTTCATCCAAAAAGTGAGCAACAATGGCAAGATAGTTTGTCCCCTCTTCAGATATCCATGCATCCACTACGATATAGACGTTGCTTTTGGCAGAATAGAGCTTTGCCCTTAGCCAAACTCGTCGCCCATCATCGCCAACCCACTTCTCTTTAACCCAACTGCTAAGAGTTAACGGACTTTTAGGAAGGATCTTATCAATGTCTTCGAGATAATTAGAAAAAATCTCATTCTTGCGCTAATGAGTCGCTTGACGAAATATGAGGTCAAGGTCAATCACCCAGTCAGTAAAATCGTCCTTAAATTTTAGGTCATTAAACACCACGCGCCGGCTTCCAAGCTATAGCGTGAGGCTTACTGTCCTCTTAGCTATGCTAAAAGGATCGGATCCTATTGCTTTATAACCAAATTCTTCCAATCTATGCTATTATTTAAGGTGGTAAATAATACTAGTCGTGCTCTCACTAGCAAACAGCGCAGCATCGTAACGGCCACTAATATAGCAATACTTACACAGCCAATGCTTATTATTCCCGTCCGTTATAAGTTAAGCGCCGTGCCTATAGATTGCTAAAGGCTGGGATTTAGAGTTAATAACGCGTTTATGAGGCTGGCGGTATCGAATGGATGGTACTGGCTTCCTATCGTAGCAGATTTTATCCCAGTCGATAGGGGAAAGGCACTGAGAGGCGTCCGGCATCCCTCTTTCATCAGAAGGCATCGAACGAGAGGTCTCATCATTAGTTCGAGTTGAGGCGGAGACAGGAGTGCTCGACCGGGAGGGACCGAGCGACTCAGAAGGAGTCCTAGGAGGGGTGGTTTCTTCGAGCCTTCCATGAGACCTGAAGAATGGATGCGAAGACATCTTTAAGATGGTAGGATCACTGGGCCAAATCTGCAACCTTGGCTTTGCGGAAAGTTTGAGAAAGAAAAGGTGTTGGAAACCACATCGTATTACTAAGGCCGGTCTGACACATGGGCTGTATGTCGCATATCAGCCTGTCGCACACACGGCATAGCCCACCGGATTATTTTCCGGAACTCCATTTGCAATTTCCGTTCCACACGGATTTCGTCTTCTATATAAGACAGCAACGTCATTCTCTTTTGTATAGTACAATTGCTCTTTAGATAATTCTCATCAATTGACTGGTGCCATCAATGATCCCTGTGGGGCCAGTTGTCTAACAAGATAATTATGGCAGGGGGTCAACGCACGGACGGAAAGTGTGTAATTTAGTAAATTACAAGCGATCCTTAGTACAGTAGGCCCCGACTTAAATTCGATCCGATAGCTCAAGGAGGTGCCAAAATATCGAGGCCAACTCCATCCTCACTCGCAATCTCAATAGAAGAACTGTCTCTTCTCTCATCGTCCGAGCCTGTCAAACGACAACAATCCCCGCCATCCCCGCCATCCCCGCCATCCCCGTCTTCCTGAAACTCCACTGCGTTTCCAACAAAAGACGGAACCAACACCTTCGCCATTGTCTCAGCGGGTGGGGGCAATGGAATAATGTTCTTCTTTTTGATCCAATCTGGCGTACAGAGTATTTTTTCATCCACCATCCTATACAACTGAGTGGCCCTCAACCCTGCGCAGAGGGCAGCATACGTCGCAGGCGCGCGTCTTCGATCAGTGGTAGGGGCTTGTAAAACCATTTTCCTCATCAGTGGGAGCATTGCAGCGAGGAGTGTGACAGCAAGACATGTCACAGGTATAGCAATGAGGGAGGAATAAGATATCGCTGTGACATCACCCGTAAACATGACAAAGTCCGCAGACCCGGGAAAGAGGTCACCGTTCGCGGATTCGAGGAGGTTGCTCATTCCTGCTTGCGGGCCCAACAGCGCAGTCTCGCGGAATACCTCGCGGGAGTTAAGATAAGCCGCGAGGACCACCCTGTCAAGGTCGTCTTTGAGCGCCGAAGACGCACAGTCCAGGAGTCCTGTCCCCCCAACGCCAGCGATGGATTTAAGCGCCGCAGGTCCAGCCGAGTCGATTATATAAGTAAGTATGGGAAGGGCGAACTTGGCGGCAACAATTATGCGGAGGCCCTTGGGGAGAGGCGTTTTTGTGATGCCGTCTACAGAT
Source organism: Fusarium sp. M6JPR69 (assembly GCA_037576055.1). Lineage (NCBI taxonomy): Eukaryota > Fungi > Ascomycota > Sordariomycetes > Hypocreales > Nectriaceae > Fusarium > Fusarium sp. M6JPR69. Next base: position 19,352 of record JBBEOF010005262.1, read on the forward strand.
GTGCAGGTTTTGTCGAGGCAGAGGAGGGACTCTTCCCAGCATGACATGGCTGGGCGACCGGATTTGACGCGGTACCCCAGGAACCCCGCAGTTTCCGAGCTGAACGGTTCGGTAAGGTACCATGGATCCGTACTGGCGGTGATGCTCCCGGCGTGTGCGAGTTGGGGGATCAGGGCAAATGAGCGGTTCGTGATCGTCAGGTCCTCGTTCGAGGGGTGGTGTTCAACCACCATGCTTGGCTGGGTCCACAGCGCGGTCATGTTGTCTGTTGGGTCTAACAGGATTGGCTCCACGGGGTCGAGGTCGAATGGTACATATCCGTTATACCGCGCTGGGTCTGCAATGTCTGGGACAGGACGGAGCCAATTATATTCGGTGATGCAGGATCCCTGGACTTTATGCGAGAACTCCAAATGGGCTTGCAGTCCAAACTCCCTTGCGGTGATGGTGTACCGGTAATCGTACCGCTGCCGTGGATGAGTCGCATTGCTACCCGGCAATGCCGTCCTCACCGTATCGACGTTCTTCCTCGCAGTCACGTCCTTGAACGCCTCTGTGCTCCCCAGTGCGCGCAATATGGCGGGGGCTTTCAGCCGACCGATACGGATGCTTGATGACGACGCGATGTCTTCGAACTCGGGGAGGAAGACAGATTTTGGGTGGACTGGCGCGGCAGGTCCAAGGGACATGGCGTTGGGGATGAATATCGATGCGGCAATTCCGCCAAACGCGATGATCGCGGAGAGAAAGAAGAGGATGAAGGCGTGGAATTTCTCTTGTCGGGACACCCGCCCGTTTCCGCCGTTGACGATGGCCTGACATAGGAAGTCCCCCATCGTGGTTGTGGCTGTCCAGGGGTTGCTCGAGTTCCAGAAGGCGACTAAAGTGATATAGCGTGCGCGACCGGCATCGTGGCGCCAGAGCGCGTGGAAGAGGAGAACGAGGTTGGCCAAGAACTGCCATAGGCTCGCGAAGATGATTTGGATGAGGATGGAGTAGGCGGCGATGAGGATGGGGAAGGTGGAGGATTTTATGGAGATGGCCGGGACGCCGCCGGTTTTCGTGGGGAGAGTGAAGAGGGTGCCGAGGCTGTAGGTGTTTGAGGGGGGGTTGGTGTAGACGTCCATGAGCTTGATGTTTTCTATGAACGAGATGAAGTAACGCGGGCAGTTTACCGGCGAGGAAGATTATTTGGATGAGGATGGAGGATTTATGGAGATGGCCGGGACGCCGCCGGTTTTTTTTTTTTTTTTTTTTTTTTTTTTTTTTTTTTTTTGGAAGGGGAGGGTTTGGTGTAGACGCCCACGAGCTTTATGTTATCTATGAACCAGATGAAGCAACTACTCATCAGAGATAGACCAATTCTAGCCTCATCCCTCAGGCCCTACCGGTCGGAGGCTATGATAGCGCAGAGACCCTTTGTTAAGGCGAGAGGGCGCCTCTTTTCAAGCCGCTGGAATCAGCCCGCCAGCCACTGGCCAGCAGTTGCCAAATCGCGCCTAAGGCTTGCCGTTTTGAGCTATGCACGGTCTTTCTGCTGGTCTGCAGTGGCATTTAATCTCCATGGTTTGAAGCCTCAAAAGCCCCTTCAGCCCGTCAGAAGCCACAAAATTGTGTCGGATAATGTACACTAACCACATGAGATATTCAGCTGGCCAGTTGCCCGGAGCTGGCGATGGAACTGTGCCCGATCTGGCCAGCTTAAGGGCATCTGGACGGCTGCCGTTTGTGGGATAATGCACACCAAAATTGTTGGGAGTATCTCCTGGATTGACTATAAACTTTGTATCTAAGGAGTGACTGATTGAAGCGCCTGAGTGCTCTATCTACATGATAAAGAGTGGGTTTATTCCCATAGCAGTAGCAGGCGACAGTACGGAGTAGGCAGCAGTGTGATAGCAATGCATTAGTGTGATATCGATGTGATAGTGGCACATCTGCCTCGACCTTCATGCTAAGACGCATCTACCCAACTACGTCCAACTTAACCGGGCCTACCATGAGAATAAAGCCGCAATTTAGCTCAACGTGAACATCAAACTATTCATACGATAATTCTCCGCAAAAGGACCGTTTCAAGGTCCCTATTCTCGTACCCACGTGTCTAGCCTGGCTTTTACGCTCTTGGAGGGCGGAGGTGGAGAGGTTAGCTTTCGGGAAGCGCCGCTTGGCTCGGACTTTGTAAGTGGCTGCCTGAAATCCAAATCTAGTTAGGATTGGCCATTAAGCTTCAAAGTCTGGTCTCAGCACGAAAGTAGCAATAGGTTAATAAACTTTCGGCAATATTAATTAGGAAATTCCATATCTTGCCGGTTTAATCTGCCTTAGCTGCCGCCGTATATGAAGTAACTTATTGGTATTCATAGCGTGTGAGGCGAGACAGGAAGCTCCGTCAAGCCAATGCCTGCAATACAGCAGGAGGTTTTCTTCTTTGAGGGGGAATAGATAATAGATCATCTGGTCGAGTCTAAGCGATCTCCGCGGAGCCGGCCGGTCTGCCCAGCTACGACTTGATGCTGATATGGTGTGCGGGTAAGCGTGTCGCTTCACAACTGAGGAAAGATCCTACAACCAATGATTGCCTATTCGGTCCCCTCCTTGCGAGTTACTCGCCTGCATTTGTCAGTCTGTCACCCTGTGTAACATGTGCTGAAATCTGCCTTGCTTACCCACCGACAGGGCTGTTGTGGCTGCAGCCGGTCAAGCAAGCCGTTTTTAGCCTTCAACAAGGGTTTGCATCAAAGCCGAAAACGGTAATGGATCAAGGCTGTTTTCTCTTTCCTCAGAGAGCTTTGGAAACTGGCCAAAAGGCAAAGGGCAGGACGGAAGTGGGTGGAAACCTGTGCCCTTCGCGTTTGCTGACTATTTCCTGCAGAATACAGAGTACGTAAACCAAATTCAGAAGACTGGCGGGCCTTCGTTGTGCAGCAGCGTGCCTGCGATTACTTGTTCAATGTGGCGGGCGACGTGCTACCGGCAGTTGGTATCTGTCTTGCCAATTGCTTTCCTCCGCAGTATTTTCGACATGTTGGAATGCTCACTGAGGATGCACCAAAAAGACGGCATGCCCCGACTTGACCCTGATGACAACGCTGAATTGCTCGCCAGCAGATCAAGCTCGGCCACACTGGAGCTTACTGTGTGTGTGGATGTTGGGGTGCAACGATGACGGGCGTGAAAGTTGTATGTTACCTTAGTAATAACGGGAGTAGTTTTATTGGGGTTGCCTCACGTGATGACCACACTGCACAATAGACTTCCCGGCTCGGAAGGTTCACTGAGGGGTTTTCTTCCCTCCTGCAACTGCCTCACGGGGAGTCAATTGCTCGCCTCGGCAGGTGTCTCGTCATCTCTCACGCAGTCAAGACTCGACTTTCACCCCCCCCGACCTTCCTGACGGATCAATGGGTTGTTGACTTATCATCTCGTGGTCGAGAGTCTGGGTTGTCCCAAACTCTGCCAAATTCATTGACGGCGCTTCTTGTCTCGCACTGTAATTGACGGGCATTGTGCGGGCGACTCGCGAAGGCTCGTTGATTTCTTATATGGAAGGCACGCCTGACCCTTTTCCTAGTTTCAGGGCGATGGTGTTTGACCCTGGGAGTTGCCCAAAGGGTTGAACAGCCACTTAGTGGTACATTATGCTCCATTCACTGGCGGCTTTGGTGGTGGATCCTGTTACTGCGTGCGGTCTGCTTGCATCGCTGTCCTTGATCTGAGCCGACTGATCATGTTGATACACCTATTACCGGGATAGTGGCTAATTGGTCCACGTACAGAGCAAGTATCGTCTATCTCAGGTCAGCCAGTGGATGGAGGACCGTAGGAGTCATACGCCAGCGTCGGCAAAGTTCAGGTTGAATAGGCAAGGTTATATTTCTTTTTGTGTCTCAGTAATCTACTACATCAATACCTTCCAGCAAAGGTCTGGCGCGAGCTCCTATAATTGATCTGGTCAATCTTTGAGTTTAATGGAGTACCGAACTTGAATTGTGCCCTGTGAGTGATACGGAAGAGTGCGCTGTATTTCGGCCCAACAACAGCGGTCTCATCTAATCAATGCATCTTCCTCTTCTGACGTTCACTTCTTCCTGATGATATTGTAGCTGAAAGCGAAACCTTAGGCGGTCCTCTGCCCTTCTCAGGATGCGATACGGATCTGTCAGCATGGTTACCATGTATCTGCAATTGATATGTCGTCTTGCCGCCCTTGGTGATGCGCTTGAGACGCCATTTCTCGAATAGATTTAGAAACGTGCTGGCTTTGGAGGGAACTGGTCTTGTCTGTGATGGTGTTGGACTCTCAAGCTGCATTTAGACGTTCCAACAAGGTAGAATGAGGTGATCCACCGTTAAGAGTGTCGGTTCCTCTGCGTTCTATGAGAGTGGTAGAGCAACTGGCTTTCGCTAGACTTGCTATCTATCGACTCAATATTATGGATCAGCAACCACATACGCCTAGAGCTAAAGGGGTTCTCATTTGGTTAGCATAGAATAGATACTATTGCGAAGTCAACTTAAACTCTAGGACAGCCTCAATTAAGAGAATATACCGGCAACTAATAATGAAATATCGTATGTTTATCCCCAATTTTATTAAAGTAAGTATCGAGCGAGCTATGTATAGTAAACAGGCGAGTATCTGTGAGGTTTCTTGTTGTGGGGTCATTCTATTCTTGTCGATTACCAAGGGCTGAAACCGGAACCTTCCCCAAGTGTTGTGCGGGAATAAAGAAGAGATTCACAGAAATAGCAAACGATATTTGCTATCTCTTTTATGGCAACTTCGCCGCAGTCCAAGTCTGCTGCCAGAATTCTGCGCACCGAAGTGAATAAACTGCGCCCAGGCCAGCGGCATCCTCAACTCCGCCTTCCGCACCTCCATCACAGCATCGCGGAGTGCCAAAGCCACCTCTCCGTCGCCCCAACAAGTTGTTGTCCTTCCCCTGAGCAGCGACCGATAAAATTGACCTGCAACCTCCACATAAACCCGGTCGATCGATGGCCAAAGACACCCGATTACATGCGGAAAGCCAGCTACCTGAAACCCGCCCACTATATGAATCACCTCGTCCGATAGCCGTGCCGACCTATTCTCCACCGTCGAGCAAGCTAATAGGCATGCCATCTGTGCGTTCCTAAGGCTTAACTCCGATACTCTGTGCACTGTTAACCTGTCTTGCTCACCCCGGCTTTGCAAGATTAGTCCGCTCTTAGAAGGATCCAAACGGTCTGTAAATCCATGGCAGGCAAAGTGCGCAATATAGCAGTTTCGCAGGCTCTCAACAACACCCTCCATGCTAGGCAACTCCTAATATTATATGGGAAGATAGCCGTTGATCGCGCCTATCAGCCGATTCTTCTCTTTAATGACACCGGGAATGTCAGGGCACGAAGCATTGCCTAGTGTAGTCGGCATGGTAGCAATTAGGACCGATCCTCTGATACTTTCTGTGGCCCTAGCTCGACGCCGTGTATGCGTAAGTGCTTAGACAGATGGAGTATAGGATGAAATGGCTCTGCTAAACGTATTCTCCGTCGAATCAGCAGAATGTATTCCCGCAGCATGAAAAGGCATCGAGCTGGCAAGACCGGTCCCGATCCACCATATCCTTCGCAGGCTGTTCTCTGCATTCCCTGCATTATGGCCATAGCAAATTTCGTCAAGAATCTACTTAACACACGCCTCCCACAGCCAGGATAGATATTTGAGATATTCCCTGTTCTTCTGTGCGCGTTCTGATCTACGGCCTGTCCATTTCTTACTTAGCCAAGCCCTTGCATCCTTGGCAGCCAGCATCGGTAGGTTGAGTATCTTGATTGCTGTTGGAGACACTATAATCGCGTCACTTCCAAATGTTGTAATCTTGACGATGACGATGCTCCCCCCGGCGGCGCACTCTTGCATCTCTGCCGTTTCCTGGCCCAGCATGAAGCGCTCATGGCCAGCAGTCCCTCGGATCTCGTGAATGCATGCGTCGAGCTCGGCCAGGGCCTCAAGACGCGGGTTCGCAGCTGTGCCTGTATCGTGCCTTGCTCCACTTGTCGGAGCGGGCTGTCGACTCCGTCTCGGAGCTATTGGTATCGACAAGCAAGATCGGGATGCTGCCGTTCCAAGAGGGACAAATCGCTCCGGGAGTCCATCAGCTGGCCAATAATCACAGCGCGGCCCTTCTCGAGATATCGGAGGGCGTCAGCTGGCTGGTTAGATTGAAGAAGGAAAGCGCACAAGTCAGCGGCGACGCCGCTGAAAGTCGAGACGACGAACTGCTGATCGGCATGGTCGAGTAATTTCGTGCTGACGCTCGAGAGTAGGTCGATAATACTTTTCCCGGGGTCTATAGCAGCAACAGTCTTGTGTTGAGGAGCTAGGAGTTTCAGACATCGGGCGCCGGCCTGGATGCGATGGAAGAGAATGGCTGATTGACAATGCCAAGCATCTTGTAAAGTCAAGGAAGCTTCTTCTAGGTCTGCCACCTCGCCTGTCCGCTCGTACCGGCCCTCAAGGAAAACTCCAAGGTTGTTTAAGTGGCCGGCTAAGTGTGAGGAGGTATCTGGAATTACCGTCAATCCCAGTTGAGCAGCCTCGACAGCGATATGAATGTCTGATACATCCCCAGTCTTCTGGAATTTCTCATATGCCTGTCTCGCGAGGACCGACAGAGCCCCAGGCATATCTTCTTCGCCAATACCTAGTTGTCGCAGGGTTTGCAGTAGATCCATTTAGATCTCGGCGCGGCAGAAAGCTCAGGAGAGCGAGTTTGCGGGTTAGCTATCAGAGACCATCAAGACGCTGTGTGAGTGGACACAGGAGCCCCTTTTTGAAGACGCGATCCTCGCCTCCGCCATCGTTCGTATACCCTGCCGAGGGGATGAAGGACTGGCGCAGTCGACCATGATTGCGATGCGGCAGGTGATTCCCATCCACTCGGTGCCGTCAAGCCCCAACTGTGAATTTGTGCCTCTTAGCTTCTTCAAGGTGCGCCAGGTGTCAGCACAGTTCCACCATGAGTTTATACAAGGAGTGCACCAAGCGTTTGGGCACGTTGTCAAGTTGGCGGATAGGGGCGATGGATCCCAAGGCAGCGGACCTGGCTTCTCATCCAAGTTCTGGCCATTTGGACGGTCGAACAGTTCAGTGGCCACAATAATGAATAGCGAGGCTATGGCGACGGCGAGTCAACGACGACCCTTGTCGCCCAACTCTACGCAGTCCAGTTCAACCATCAAATTTAACCTGTCGGGCCACGTCAACCGAACTCGGTCGATTGGTTTAGCGGAGGATTCCGGAACGTACCCGGCTCCAGAAGATTCATGACTGGCCGGGCCGTCGTATGGAGGTGTCATGGGGTTTCAAGAAACCATGGTCAACGCTGAAGAAAGAAAGCTGAGAGCGGAGTAAGGCGCCGGATCCGAAGGCTCAGGCACGTTCACGATCGCAGCGACTAACCCAGAGGCATCACCAGTAGTAGGCATTGAGCCCCAGGTGATGGGCCACTTTGGAACCAACGCGCAGGTGGGCCCACAGGTGTCCAACAAAATCGGGCCGCGTAAGGCCTCAGTGAACAATACTTCGTCGTTTGTGGTCATTCTGTTTACCGAGACAGTTGAGCGCCGCTCGGAAAGGACGGCGGGAGAGGCGAGGGGTTGATTGCGCGGGCGCACAAACATCATGTATCACTCAGCCAGATGGATAAGGATCATCGAAAGGCTCCAGATATTTCTAGCTAAATGAGTGTGGGAATTAGTCTCTCATGGTTGAAAGCCTTATCCTTGTATGTAATGGTGTCCTTTCAAGATGTTCGTGTTGGCCGACTCTTCCCACCAGGTGAGAGTACCACTCTTCCAAAAGTTGTATCGCATCAAACCCGTGCTTCCGTCACATATACCGCCATCGATCCGTATACCATGCCATTATCCCTATCGCTGAGCCAGAGGATTTTGGGTATCATCGTCTCGTTCTCTTTGCTAAGAGCTTCTAACGCTCCGTGCAGTATATTGCCGACTGTGTCGAGTATTGCCGTATGGTTTGCGCCGTCCACCATGACCGGGTATAGCTGGCCTCTGACTACTCTCGCACCCTAGACCGGGTCTTTTGTGCCGTCTGCTTGACGAGCTGCGTTTCCGCCTCGTCTCTGCAGCCGCACGGGCCGTCGCAGACTAGTCCCTCCGGATTTGACGGGCTGTGCTTCCTTCCCGGTTGAACGGCGGCCAACTCCACCCGAGGAGGAATTCAGGGTGACCTTGTGATAAGTCACTGTTGCCATTGTCGTGGTATATCCAGACTTCCTAATGAATGTAGGGCTCAAGCCTGGTCTGACCACCTTAGCCGAGCTTATCGATGGCGTCTATATAGACAGCCTATTTTGCTCCGTATTGGATAATTTGGTTCTCGACTGCGAATTTGGTTCGCAACATAGTTCCTTTCATGGGCATTTTTGTAACATCCGCCTAAATACGGCGATGTAGCCATCGGCCTAGGGCATTCAGTGACGTGGACCTGCGTTGGCCGAATATTTAGTGGAACACAGCCTCCAGTGGCGTACGCCATAAGCGTAAGAATCCAACTAATCACTAACAAACTTAACGACATAAAATGACGGCAATTGAATCAACAGAGTCGCAGCGAGTGAAGAAGGGCGCAGTCTCCAAACTTCAACGCTCCCGAGTCCGCCAAATCATATCTGGCTGGCATGCTCGCATACTATACTTCGCGCTGGATATGCCTTGCTTCGCTTCCACCACCAGATTTCAGCTTTAGGCCTTAAGTTGTTGTGACGGCCGTCTGAAAACGGGGGTGTAAAGGGCATGTGAAAGGAATGCATGTTATATTAGAGTACCTTTAAGCGCTTGGCTTTAGGGCCCAGTATAAGTCTTTTATACTTCAATAGGTAAGCCTAGGCATATTAAAGCAATAAGTACCCGTCGCGTCAACACCTGCATGGATAGCCTTGGAGGCTGCAGATTCAACTGGACTGCCTTTAAGCTGCGAGCTCGAACTGCTATTAGGATTTCAATAATTCAAGCCACAGATTCTAGCTATTCAGTGGGCGGGTGCACTGCACTACAAGCAAGCGTTGCTGACATGTGATGGCCTGGGAGTGGGAAGTTCCATTCACGCCGCACGACGCTGGTAACCGAAGGCATATGCAGCCATGACGCTACTGTCATATCGCCTGACGAAAAGAATATGTAGGACTACTCGTTCACATTGGCTTGCATGCGTTCGAAAAAAATGCCAGTTATAAGCCACAAAATTTAGGCTAGTTATAACATCTCTGCTCATTGAAGGGTCATTGGATAATTAAATAGGGATAGAAGAGTGTCGATTGCTATTGCCCTTAAATCAGCAACGCATCCCGTTTCATATTTCTACGGTTGAGTAGGCCAATATTGTAAGGCCTAGCTTATCCCTGTTCCTTGCGTTTGATGCTTCGCCAGTAAATGTCGTTGAGACAGAGTTGAGGCTCTTGGGCAGGTGGAGAGAAATTAGGCGGCCCGAAGCGTGTTAGGCTAGAAAGGTCCAGGCTAAGTGGCAGAATGACTAAAAACAGCATTTTCTTAGCCGAAGTATCTACAATGAGGGAAAATCGTCGAAGCTGGGCTTTTAATTATTACGCAATATTTGCATAGGCTCACCACCCACTACTGCCGTTTTGGGCTGCCACTCTTTACAGCAGTACTCATCCGACTACTAAACCACTGCCATCTGCAGAGTATCGACGGTCGCTTTGGGTTGCTCAGGCTGTGCATTAGTGATGCGGTTCTCGGCAAATGGGGAAGGTTCAGCACCACCTGGCTTCTGTACGATTCACTACGGATACACCTCGTGGGAACGAGTGGGAATTTACTGGACCCCGTACTACGCAGTATGGAGGGGCCAGAACTGCCACAGTTAACGCTCGTATTTCAACGGAGCCAACCCCTTGCCTTCATTGGCGCCATCCACAAATGAGTGACACATCTCTTCCAAATTGACTTTACAGTCCTGACCGGTTCAGTAATGCTGAGGTAAGTACTGGAAGAACTAATGAGGATATCATCAACTATAACAGCGTGGAACGTCAATCGAAATCTCACTAAAGCCCACAATTTCATAGTTTCGTCATTGGTGGATGACGGGCCTCTCCGACCATCCAACACGAGGGTAAGTTAGTTATAGAGTTAAGAGGCGTGCCACCTATTGCCCGATTATCTAACTTACTCCATGAGCATTAACAGAGCTGATAGGACATCCCGAACCCTCCTAAAAACCTCAGGTTCTCGGTAGTTCTTATTCTCCTCAATATTGGTTTGCTTCAGCAGTTCTCACAATCTCTCAACTAGTTCCAATTAGTAACGAGGTGTGACACCCCGCTCAGCCGGAAGGAGCTTAGGTGTCCACGCATATAATGAAGCATCGTCTTGAGACGTCTGTCACATGCTAAACGTAATCCTAGGCTAAGTAAGGACTTGGGTCTACAAGAGCTAATACTAGCTTTAAATAGAAGAAAACGGATGTTCTCATTGTATTCAAGAACTAACCTGACTGAAATGCACGTGAAGCTTTATCCATTAAGGTACTTAGCCTCAAGGTATAAAGTTCAATGGATTGTCACCATATCCTTAACCATTCAGCATGTCTCGCCCATGATAGATAACATATCATAAAGATAGGAGCACCGCACCATCTTCTACAGTTTTCTCACTTCAGCTCTTTTCATCATCCTAATTCTCGATAAAAGCTGCCGCAGATCTTTCACATGGCCCAAATTCTTCATAATACAGATGGGCTTGTTAACTTGCGGAGGCTCGCTCAAGAGGTGGAAAGGATTACGCCCGATGACAAGTCAGTTCCAATTGTCTTAGGTAGGTATGACCAGCATCCTCGAGCGCAAGTAATAACGCAGTGAAGTGCCTGGATTCCTTGGTTGGGGTCCACCGCTCTTCGGTGCCGTCAACTACTTCGGGGGAGTGGTTGACATCCCCAAACTCCTGGTCGATAGAGGATACACAGTTATTGTCGCTCCAATTTCTCCCATATCCTCCAACTGGGAACGCGCTTGTGAGTTATACAGGCAGCTCACATTCGGACAGTATTTCTACCTATACCTGAATTAAGATTCTTAGCTCATTGTTGTTAGATTCAGCGCTATCAATCCGACGACAAATTCCCCTGAGGAAGTCTATGACGTGGACGTTGACTACGGTACTTACTTTGATGCAGATCCAGCTCGCGCCCCGGAGCAAACTAGGATCGAGGGTAAAAGGCGAGCAATCTTGTTGTCAAACTCATCAGACTTTCGCAACTGGACGTGGGACCGGGATCACAAAGTTCACTTTGTTTGCCACTCTCAAGGTGGCAACACGGTCCGCTACCTCATTAGTCTGATGGCCAATGGCGCCGGAACTTTGCACCCCACATACTTCACCGAGACAGGGAGAGATGACTGGGCCATATCCGTCACGACCCTTGGGACCCCTCACAGAGGGACGACCATCATAGATGCCCTCGAAACTTTCCTTTCCGTATGTACTCAAGCCCCCTGGCTCCCAAAGCGTCAAGACTTCTCAGGCTAACGAAGCGTAGCGAACATGGCCAGAGGCAGTAGGGTTGGTCGCAAGACTCTTTGCTACAGCATCCTTCTATCCCCCAGAGAAAAGGGCTTATGACCTTCAGCTTGACCACTGGGGGATCCGCAGAAATGAGGGAGAAAGCTTCCAGGATATGCTCGCCCGGATGGAATCAGTCAACGGCCCGGTGTGGAAATGGCTGAATTCCGACCACAATGGTCTTTACGATAACAGCATCGAGGGCGTCCATGATCTCTCCTTAAATACGATCAAAACCTCGGACAATATCTACTATTTCAGCCTATCCTTCCATGCAACGGATCCTTTCCCTCAAGTTTGGCCCCTGTGGGGCAGGGGCGCGATTAACTCCTTTCCCACCAAACTTGAGGATTTCGTGCGGATGGTTGTAGGAAGCATTCCAATCCTCAGTGGACTCGTGGATATAATAGCCAACGCATTTTCTAGCCTTGGATGGACAGTCCTCCTCGCCGTAACCCCTTTTCCCTCTTTCGTGGAATGGGTTACGAAAGAGGTGATAACTAGAGTTATCCAGGAACTAGACTACAACCTTGTGCTACCAAGCCCAGGCCGCTACATCCCTAGAAAAGATGTCATACCCATCTTGCTACCGACTGTCTACGCAATGGGAAGCCAGGAGCTTACGGAGACGCAAAAGGACATCCTAGGGCCTAATCTGGGAGACTGGTACCAGAATGACGGAGTCGTTAACACTGAGTCCATGAGCGGCCCGAACGGCTCCGTCAGAGACATTAATGAACTGCGAGATTTCAACTTCAGCACAGCCGGAAAGCGGGGAGTCTATTGGCACTTGGGCGTCAACGATCGAATGGACCATATCGATCAGATTGGAGTTTTCATCGAGCGAAACACGGTAAGGCCCTGGATTCCTTACTGCTAGTGGCTTCACTAACGTCGAAGCAGGCGGATCTCATGCAAGAGATGTATCTTAATATCGCGAATCTGATAACGCGACTGCCAGTTGATTAGGCTGATTTGCTCTTTGTATTGCTTGGGTTATGTATTGTCTCTATTCTGTCGCCTGCATCCAGGATGCTCTTGAATGAGTCAAGCAAAGTCTAAGGTTGTGCTTGAATGTCCAAGCTAGGTCAAGAAGTACAGATCGAATAATCATTCTGACACAATATCTAGAGCTCTAGATGAATGCACTTTGTTTGTGAGGTCCCAATCGCGTTCGAATTCGTATCTACTGTACGAGTATTGTTTTTTTTTTTTTTTTTTTTTTTTTTTTTTTTTTTTTTTTTGCGTCAAAACATAGTAGAATTGGCCCGTGTGCTCTCGTTGTCCCTCAGATTTCGTTGTGTTGCGATGCAAAACAACATTTTCGTCCGAATTCAACTACAAGGTCTTGGTCGTGGCGGACCTTCGTCCGGTCTGCGGCGGAGATTTCATCCTAGAGAAAAGTACACTCTGCTGGCAGCGTTTGTTTTCAATCACCAGTCATAAGGCGCTCTCTTTCCTGATTTCACTTTTCCGCCTCTACGGCACACGCGAAGCCCCTCGGCAAACATATCGGAAAGTTTCTTTACCGTAATGCAAATCACAGCCGAGCAATTAAGATAACACATCGTTGGCTTCTGGGCTAGCCTTTTCACATGTTAGCTATTTCGTCCATCTGTAATAGACTTTAAATGCAAGGAAGAGATGAGTCATTATTGCGTTCCATTAGAAACACTATTTCAGTTAGCATTCTGTAATTAGTTGGCGTCTAGGTCAAGTATGGAGTACCGCGGATTATACACCGTCTTCAGCCGTTCAGTCACTCGTTCCATGTCATCTGAGAGTTGTTGCAGGTTTCTACTTAACGGCCCACAAGCCACTGGTCTCTTGGCTTTGAGCTGAGGGCAAGTTAAAATGGTCTTCACTGCCAGGAAGGACGAGGCGTTCGGCAAACTGCTCTGCCAAATAGCTGCTCCGAGTTACCGCTATTCGTCGTATGGGGAGTGGTGAGCGTTTTACTGACAAGCGGCGGTACCACCCAGGTACCCAGAAGTCTACCACCAAGTCACAATAGACGGCGGGATCACAATTTACAAAACCCCACCTACTTCATCTAGGGTGCGTGAGGCAAGCATAAAGCCCTACTCAAGAATAAAAGATGAAAACGGGCCCCGTTTTGGGTCTTCGACCAATCATGGCCTTTACATTTCTACCCTCGTATCGGAAATGAAAACGGGCCCGTTTTCTCCAAGATAGTCCGTGCAATGCCTGTTGAGTGCATGAACATCATTTCCCTCAACCAATAAGGTTCCCGTCCTCGCCGTGGGTTGTAAAGGAGAACCCCCTCGATGAGGGGAGCGTTGCCGAGCATACCCCGTCATAAAGAGAGCATTCGGAGTATACATTTTTAGACAACGCCGAGAACGAGTAGTGGGTGGGGCCGAGAAGAGGGTGGGTAAAGAAGTAGATACTAAAGTCGTAGGAAAAGAGTGCGTTATGGTTGGCAGAGGCATTAGCCGTACAGGGAAAGACGAGACTGAGTTAGGGGCGAACGTTGGAAGAAGTTCGTCAGCGCGGCCGGCGTAGTCGACGGAGATTTTAGGGTTACGGATGTGGAAGACGATGAACGGCGGATTCGGGGCATATTCGTATGTTTTATGACGATATATTACAGGGGATACCGGAAGTCCGGGGATACCAAGGTGATATACCGGCATTTACCGCGGGAGGCAGCGGAGGTATCAGTATGCTATGTGTGGTTAGTGTTGCCGTTTTAGCATAATGTATAGGTTAGGATGAGGATGGAGGAGGAGAAGTGCGTTTTTATGGGTAGTCGGAATCGTAGGGGATGACGAGGGAGGAGGTTACGGGTGCTAAGCATGTCAGAGGAGTGAGCAGCAAAGGGGAAGGGAGAAAGCGAAGAGGCAGATAACGATAAAGCCGACGACAACGGCGGTGCGCCAGCAATAATCACGAATACGACGACCTTAATTACGAGGCGGAGGAACCGACGTTCGAGATTGCGAAAATGTGGGAGGGACACGCGTTAGCCCACAATAGCAGATAACTAATACTACATAGCTATAATTAGCAGTCGAAAGTAGACTCTCTGTGGTTATCTGGTGTAGGGTAACCCCCCTCGGATCTGGATTTCCGACACGCTTTTATGGGACCGCATAATGCACCATGCTATCTCAATTAAAATGCATGAATTGATTTGATTGAAAGGAAGAATTCGACCCGGTGACAGGCTGTGGTTCGTCTGACGCACTCAGACGTGGCTGACGTTCGGGCCTAGTAGGCGAGACATCAAAGCTGGCATCTGTACACGCCGTCCAGTCCCCAGCGGAGGTGTGATTCGTCTGATAAGGAGATTATTGATTCGGCTCAGGATCAGTGAAGGGGCCCATATTTGAGTCATGTGTTTAGATTGTGTCCCCCTCCACTTGAGCCGGAGATACTGCTGGCGTAGCATCCATACCGATGGCGGCCTCCAACTCAGTTGGACAGTGTTTGGTGCCTGTGTTATCTGTATACAGGCTGTCAGCATATAAACCGGGAAGAATCAGTAGTGTAAAGAACTTATCCAAAGGGTCTGCGAAGCTGGGCGTCATTGGTGTTCTGCATGATTGCGGGTCGCCGAAATCTTTACCCTCATCTCCGCCCTCATCTTCTGTATCAGTGTCGTTATCAGAAATCCAAATAGGGGTGTCCCTGGATTCTCCAGTAGCCGAGAGCGCCTCTTCGTCGCACAGAGACATATGGACTGCTTGAGAACCAGAGGGAGTGAAGCTCTGCAGCAGCATCTGCTGCTCAGCATCAGAGGCTGTCGATGCCATGTTGGAGTTGACGAGTGTTTAGAATTCAAGAGATAAGAGGGTGGCTCTGGCAGTGCGATGAGGCGGAAGATGGGCGGGCGTTGTCCGGCTTATATGCTCGCAGCCGAACCACACGAGTCCCATACCATGTAGGAGCCCAGCCCGGCGGCTTCCAGCTTGCCCCCGTCGGATGGAGGTAGACACGTAACCGCTTCTCCCTTGTGCCAATCACTCAACTGCCGGGCCACACCGACGCAGTCGTGCCGGATATATGCTTCCCTCCTTTTCATCTTCTCGCCCAACATCAGGGATCCACGCCACTCGCTGGCAAGGCAGAGTTCTCAGCGATGCCACATGAGGCAGATCCTGATGGCTGTTGGGCTGTTCACGCACGACACGTCATCTCCAGTTGGTCAGAGGGCATAGGGAGGAAGTTTCCGGCAGCATTAGCTGCGTCGCAAGGTCTCTAGGTCCCCTTCCTATTTAATACGCAATGCGGCCACCAGTGCCAGGGATTCTCGCCGAAGGAGGCGATCCATAAGAGCTATCACACACTCATTGAGGGAGCGTGACACGTCAGCACTCGGCGCGTTGAGTCCAGCACCATCGCACGCAAGATCTATTCCCTCTGAGGCCAGTGCGTTTCTTACTTGGTTTCAGGAATGGTCGCTCGAGAATATTTCAATAAAACGCATTACCAAAAATAGCAAGACTACGTTTCAATTCCAGTTTAGGTAGCACCTTTACACAAATCATCCGCATGCCATCAATGTGATCCCCGATTCAACACGCTCAGTCACGACAAAAAAGCAACCAAGCGAGCTTTAACAAGACGGGAAAAGTATTCAGACGATAAAGATAACTTCCTCATATAACTAAAGGAAGAGGAGCAGCTTGGGTAGGCGGAGATTCGTCGGCGTTTTGCTCAACGTTTCCCCGAACGAGGCGGCTCGGGTCTGCAAGTGCACTACTGTACGAAACTCAAGGATCGTGGGAGAACTTAATATCATCATGCTTCTCTGGGATGCGGGACTTTGAGATGGGTGGGATGTACCTTAAACGAGCTAAGGAGTGCTGCAATACATATTCTTCCTTCATGACCCTGGTTACATGCGTGCACGATTCCTTGGAGTTGTCGGCCGGGTGATCTGGAGGGCATGTGTGCCTCGGTTCTACTCCTGAGACCGTAGTCCGTGGCTTGATGCTCATAGTAGATGCTATTTGGTTCGGCCCAATAGGATATCGATGGGGTGTGATATAAGCACCCCGATGAACTGTACCCGTATGTGGATGGGCAACCGAATCTTCGATGGCGGGGCTGAAGGGGCATGGCTGGTTGGTTTATTCCTAGATCATGGTCCTGAGCACAAATATGTTTCATAGTTGCAATTTTGCTATTTCACTAGCAGAGAAACCTAAGAATATAACTCTTCCCGACTTGCAGCCGATAGAGATTGTATTCCCTGCGATGGCTGTTCTCCCATAACGACATTCTGCGGGTAGCCAAAGTAGGTGCTTTCCCCCAAGTGAGACCCAAGAAGTGTCGTCTTGTAAGCCAAGTGCTAGGACTGCCGGAGACGGTGACGGTGTCGCAGACTCTACGAAGGCAGTTGGTTCATTAGTGAAAGAAATTACCCCGGCCTGTGTAACAAGACCAGCATTGCCATCCATAAAAGAGAGCACTTGTGTATGATGCCCCAAGTGAATCACCTGTTCGCGCTTCCCCGTCTCCACGTTCCAGGTCCGGACTGTCTTGTCGCGGGAGGCCGATGCCACAACCTTCGAGTTGTGCGAGAACACCACCGAGTTGACCCAGTCGCTATGACCTTCCAGTATCGAGACGCATGCATCCCAGTCCTCTTCGACGTGCGGCCAACGAGATAGCCATGTCGGAACACAGCTCTCAAATGACCTTCGAACGATGCTTTTGCTTGGAGCGAAAACCAGAACTAAAGAATAAATCTGCAAGGGTGTTTCATCGATCACACAGAAATTTGTTTTAACAAATCGAATCGCATCGGCCACGAAACTTGACAGGCTTGGAGTTCCCCTATCCTGCTAGGAGTCAGCAAAATTCGAGCTCACAAACTTTTGCTGGAGTTATACCCTAAGCCATTCTGCCAATGATCTGAGTATACCAAGACTGTCTATAGTCCGACTGATCAAGCTCATCGTCTCCAGCCAATGAAGAAAATGCTTCGCCAGGAAATTGTAGACCTCCTGGATATCATCCGGCTCAGGATCAATGGCTGTTCGGTGATGCACCCAATAAAGACAGGCGTACTGAAGTTCTGGAGACAAGCATTCGTCGATACTTTCTGAGTCAGCTCCCGATCGACACATTCCCGGGAATGACATGCCGCATATGTTCTCACGCAGACCGTCACGTAGAATACGCAAACATTGTTTGGCAAGGTTGCGATGCGTGGATTTCTCGTCCACCCAGAACACGTTTGTTTCCTTCTGTGCAGGATCGATAAGGTGATCTGGGAACGACAAATGCAGCGGTCGCACGGGCGAGCTACGTGTCGGTGGAACGCTTAAACTGAATGGAGCGTATCTAGTCTATCGTCCACGATGTCGGGGGAAATGTCAAGCAGCTGTGACAGGGCTGCAACGGATAAAGGGCTTGCGAGAGTGACTATAGTGCCAACGACAAGGGTGAAGACCTTGACGATCTGCTCCTTATCGTCTTCCGAGACCCCAGCGAGCTGTGAACTCAAGACTGGCCCATATGTCAAGTCAAGTTGTGAGCCATGGCTTTTGCTCCCATGGCTGAGAACCTTTTCCAGTTGCTTATGGGGATTGCCGCACCTGCGGTCGCTAATAAATCGGCAAACGGTTGCAGCAAAAATGAAGAGAGGCATGGCCATCGTGACAAGGCATTGTAACGTTGACTCTCCTGGCCAATCTGACGGCAGTTTCCGTTCAATTCCCACGGTCATGTTGAAGCTGTCTCGAATTTTTCCGAGTTCACCATTGAAGAAGGCATATATGTCGCTTTCAACAATTTGCGGGGCTATTTCATGGAGAACAAAGTCCTGGTAGGTGCCTTCAATTGCGCTGAACCCAAGATGGATCAGTAGGGGACCTACCCGGACGAAAAATATACACATATACATGCATACATACATACAGAAGTAGGGGAAAACCTAGGTTGTGAAGGTTGGCATGTGCCGTATCGCGTTACACAGGGGCCGCATTCCGCCGCCTCGCCCGTCTCCGCTCTGCATCCGCCGCGGCCTTGGCCTCAGATGTGGAATATTTTCGAGGCCTACCTCGCTTCCGAGTTGCTGGGACAGTGTTATCACTGGCGTTGTCCATGATGCAATGATAAAATAACTAGTGAGAGAAAATTTCACGGGAAATATCATCAGATAGATGCATATTTCTTACAACGGGCGCATACAGTGTGTTGCTAAGGTTATCGGAAGTTTGTATTCGGCCCCTTTTGGACCCTACATACATAAACTCATCGCAAACCTTTAATTAAATTCACATTATGTAGTATACGTTTGAACGGATGCGCAATTGATCTGGTGCTTAGAGGAATGTTTCAAGGAGCAAACATGGATGGCAAATGAGGTCTACTACCATAGCCTACACTATTCCAAATACGGTGACCGCAAAAACGAAAGCGGCTCAGTTTGACCGATAAATTCTGATTGGCTACAACACTCGAGTCAACAAGGAGGTCAATAACTTGCAAGACGAATAGAACAATAATAAGGAATAAAAACTTATCAACCTATAGGTAAGATAAATTTAAAGACCTTATTATATGCTTGGATTATATGCTTAGTAGTATTATTATAGATTATGACGGAGCTAGTGGAGAAGATGGAGGCGGCGAGATTAGCAAGTAGTTGTGAGAGCCATCGTCGAGACTCGTTGCACTAGGTGTACCGAGCCGTGGAGTACTAGGATCAGGTCCAGCGTGTACAGGCTTAGAGGCATATCTGCTGGGTAGATGCAAGAATTCGTGCCAACAGACTGAAACCCATTCGTAACGTTCAAGCAACTGGGACTATAGATGGGTCGGGAAAGCTCCATTAAGCCCGTATGTCCTCGCTCGCTGTAGCAGGCGGTGACCGCTCGACCAGGCGAATACAACTCCTCGATCCGCCCTATCCGTCCGATCATCAAATCGATTGAAAGGCCGGCTCACCTCACGAACGTGCTAATCAGCGATCCCAATGCAGATCTGCCGTAAGAGGCGCAGCGTAATACCCTGATCCCAAACCTCTCGTGTGAAACGTCTGATGGTATTGGTGAGACGTTCGGTGGACCAATGGGGGCAGCTAGACTCGCGCCGGCTCCGGAAGAAAAATGGAGAGCAGGCATCGACGTGCGGCTGTTGCTCTCGAGCAAGCATGTCTACGAAAGGGCGAATATACACAAGGTGTGTGTATATCAAGTGACCGACCTGGGAAGGGAAAAACCGAGCGATAGTGAATTCCCTATTGGTCGAATGCTTTGCCTTGTGGCTGCGAGTGACATAGATTATATACCCGTTGTATACGTAGAGACCACGTTCGCTAGTCCTGTGATTACGCACTCGGACATCGAGCAGGTCTGGTAAACGGGGCTGACCTCCGCACGTCATGAGCATCAGACCTACCAGGATCTCGCGCAATGCTTCTTCCTTCTTCAGGTATGCAAGTATCGCCTGCTGATCCCATCGCCCTTTGCGCGAAAGAGGGTCCACTTGACTGGTGCAAGCTTTCAAAGAGAGTTCCAAATAAGCCTCTGCCAGCCCGTTCTTCGGGTGACTAACGAATGAAAATCCGTGTGTCGTATTTGCTATATCGTCCTTAATGGAAAAGAGATCGCATGGCGGTTTCCATCCATACATCAACTGCTCACAAAGAGACTCCACGCGCGCCAAAAGCACCTTCGGGAGACGTCGGAACTGTTCTATGTGAACCGCAATGTCGTCTCTGTATGACAAAGTCTGACCGTCATCGCTCCATTTGAGGAGGAAGACAGGCATTTATGAGCCTGCTATTGCCCTGCCGAATGCGAGGAGAGAAAATAACTCTTCGAACGGTGATTGTGATCCGAGGATAAGGTATTCCTGACGAACTTTCTGCAGGCGTGCGATCTGACCCGTCCGAGGGCGTCTCGCAATTCTAAGACGAGGGTAGCCCTGCGCTGGTAAAGCGTACTCGAGGACGAGAAGGCGCTGTATGTATATTAGTGCCGTAAGGTTAGACGTGTATGACCTGGCCGGAAGGAAACCAGTGAGATCAGCCGAGAATCTAAGGATACCACTGAAATACACCAGCAGCGTTGAATCTGGACGACCATCCATGACTTCTTCCGTGCAAAATGCCATGATTAGTCCGAATAGGAATTCCAGCACCTCTTCGATCCAGGGTGGTATTTTTTCCCCGCCTGAATCTCCCACTGCATTAGTCTTCCCGTTCTGATCCTCGTTCTAGTCGTGATCTTCCCCTTTACTCTGCTCTTCTTCATCGTCTATGTCGTCGGTCTCGGAGTCGTCAGAACCCATGACACTACTCTCATCGTCGTTGTTGTCTTCGTCTTCGTCTTCGCGATTTTCCTCTCCAACAGTGCTCTCTACATCCCAGTCAACCTCAACATCGGCCCCGTCAGATAGCTTCATAGATCGCCAGAGCTGCTCGGTCAAAGCACCATGCTAGGTCCAAGCCTCGTGGTTCCACAGTGCTGATATCAAACGAAGCTGTGATTTCTTGAAACGGATGCCGGTCCGGCGCTGCCGGATGCCCGCAGGTAGACGATAAGCTCGAAAGACCATAGCGACAAAGCGCTTGAGGAGACGGATGTATTTCCTCCTGCTTGCCGCCTTTCCCACAAATGTGAATGGTTTCGCATAGCACCCGTGAGGACGTACACTACGCAGCCAACATAGAAGACTTCTGCCTGTTGTCCGCGCCGTTTGCTCGCAGCGGTCCATTACCACGTCCACGGCGGTGATAAGAGCAGTGATTTTGCGTTCGTCATCTGCCGAGCTTATCGTCCGTTCATCGGAACGAACATGTCCAGAGCGATTACCAGGGAAGTCCGACAGCGGGGGACGGGCCCCTTCCGGTTTTAGAAGGACAGGGACCCGCCCCCCTATTGACCGCCCCCCTTGACCGCCCCTATTGACCACCATGGAATTGAACCCTGTGCACGAGCCAGTATTGTTGGATTTTGTCAAACCTTATTGATTCGCCCACTAAGAGGCCTTAGGGTCAGCTCCCGCCTCCGCGACTAGTGAACTTGCTCCATCTCTGATCTCCACTAACTTTATACAAGACACACTATTCTTCAACACCAGATGTGCCGAGGGTTGGATTGCCTTGCGCCCCCAAAGTCAGATAACATTCTGGTTGTAGCCATCTCACGTCAGGATGTGGTCAGATTTTCAGCTCACTCGCGCCAGAAGCTCCATGCAGGCTGAAGGTTCGAGACTCCTTGCCTGATGGGCGTGTTTGGTTGGTTGGGGCCCTCACCAACTCCATGACCACCAGTCCCGCCCAAACACCAAGGCAAAGGCACCAAGCCTCAATCCTCCTCCTATCGCTAGGGCGTGTAATTTTTGCGTCTACACGAGGCCAAAAAAAGCGGCTTACAGTTTGCAGGGCGTCACTGCGGTATGATACGTTGTAGCGCACCTTCAGGCTTCCAGACTGAATCCCACTCTTCAGCTCGCGTCACCCCAGCCTCGTTGCGTCGTCCACATGTGACAGCGCCTTCTCAAACTCACATACTCTCGCTCATTCCTGTGCGTTAATATTCGTCTTCACCCACGCCCCGTGATGCCAGCTTCTTCTTTTCCGCATCCTCGTCCTCGAAGCTTCGTCCCTTCCCTTTTATCGTGTCTTCTGATCCTTTTCTCCTGCTGCCGTTATAAACCCCTACCTTTATGGCCAGAGCCCTATTGCTTCCTTAGTTCCTCCAAAGCATCACCATGGACGCGAAAACCCAGTTCTACCGCTCCCAGGTCGGGGAAGCCTCTGTCATCGACTACTCCCATACCGACTTCCCCTGGAAGCTCCTTGCCAAGGACGCCTACTACTTCTTCGTCTACATCTGGGCCCTGCCATGGGCAATCTGGCCGCTGTATCCGTTTGGTCCTAAGGAGTTCAATGAGCTAGCTCCTACCCTCCAGAACCTTTTATGCGTCTTCATCCACTTCATCCTCGCCGTTCTGCAGCTTCTATTCATCCTGGCACTGCCTTTCACGATCCTCTTCCCCATTTGGATGGTCTTAACAGGCATCGTTACCTTCATGATAGTAAACTGGGGGCTCTGCCAGCTGCTCAATGGGAAGCATGATACGTATCGCTCAGACGAAGGGTATGCCAAGCCGCTGCCCGAACATGAGCACGAGCAGTGGGTATTCCTGAATGGCATCTGTGTTGGGTATGTCCTCTATCTCCAATGCCTATCACGATTCTGACCACCATTGCAGCGAGCACTGGATGAAGAAAAACCTGAACCGGCTGGCCCTTACCTTCGGGCGCCCGTTTTTGGGAATCCACAACCGGACTTCAGGATTCATCTTTGACATCGTCGAGTGCTTGATCCAACGCAACTTTGGATATGCGAATTCGGATATTCGAATCTGCTTCAAGATTCTCAAGGACATATTACATAACCCCAGCAAGTCTAAGGTCATCTTTATCTTGCACTCCCAGGGGGGTATTGAGGGTGGCCTGGTGCTCGACTGGCTGCTTCAGGAACTGCCCCAAGATCTGTTAGGAAAACTAGAGGTCTATACCTTTGGTAGTGCTGCGAACCATTTCAACAACCCCCATCGCCACGCCGTCTCGCAAACTCTAGCTCAGCTCAACCCTTGGTCCGCCATGGGCACGATCATGACGGAGACTATCTACGAGTCACCTGTCAGCAGCCCTCGAGAATCCAAGAACAGAATTAGTGTTCAGGTTCCAGCCTCTTCCAAGAAGTCACCCTCAATCTCCTCGACTCGTTCCGTCTCGGCCGCTAAGGATAGGGCCATTGGCCACGTCGAACACTACGCCCACAACACTGACTTTGTCGCCATATGGGGCATCCTTCATTTTGCTACCAACGCCATGGGCTCGCCGCAGCTCCCTCGCTTCCTCGGCCGGTTGTTCTCGCGCTCCGACAGAAGCGGTGGGCATCAGCTCAATCAACACTATCTCGACGGCATGTTTCCGCTCAGGTTCGACCCGAAGACAGGCAAATATACCGGGGCCGATGAGAACAACAAGTTCATGGAGGAGGTCATTAAGATCGGCAAAGAGGGCGATGCCATGTCTAATGCTCGGGAAGCCTTCGAGATTAGCTGGGCCGGTACGCAGGGCTTTGGCACCGGAGAAATCTCGACCCCCGTGGAAGTCTACGGCTCTCCAGTCAAGGGGGAGTTTCACGGTCAAGTCAAAGTGAAGGATCTGAGCCGTCTGTGGAGCTATAGGAACGGTCGGAGACCAGTTGAGGTGCCCCCGTTGCTCATCCCGGAGGAAGGGATAGTAAGAGATGCTGACGTTTAGGGCTGCGGGAGCCTCGCAAAGGCAAGGATGGGCAGGCAGTACGGCGGTCGTGGAATCGAATTAGCAGCCATATGTTTGTCACCGATGTTGGGAAGGTAATTTGGTATGGCGTCGGGGAATGAGTACTGCTACCGGAGTAGCATAAACATGGACTAGAATGCATAGGTTAATAGTTTACCACAAACTTAGTTCCGCCTTGATCTAAGAATAATTTGTAAGGCCCCACGTAGTGTCGTATCTGCCTCTGTTATGACCTCGACATGGTCTACCCTCATCAACTCATGAAAACACTCACCCTGAAGGAAAGCATCCGCGACTAGGAACAAAACACTGTACGCTTATGGACCTCAACACATCCCCATCGGGCTTTGTACTTATGAAATCATCGGCATGTTCTTTATTTGTTATCTTTTCATGATTTATTACCTTAGTTACATCGCCTCCATACGACCTCAGGCTACCATAGCGCCATCCTTGTTCACAGGAGAGAAGAGCAGATACACCATACCCTGTTCCATAGGGAATCGCTCAATATACCGCCGTCACTTGGAGGCTTTTGAGCATACAGGGCCTGGGAAAATATGGCCAAGGTGGAGTTGCAGCTGTGGAACTATGAGATGGGTTGTCGGGCTCTTGAGCTGCTCGTCCGCCAACCTCCACTTCAGCCTAAATCCAGATGAGAGAAGCGGTGGAGCAAGCTACTGGAAATCCAAACTTCCCTGGCCCTTGAACCGTTTGCGTATGAAGCACAAGCTGGATTTTCGGATCAGCGTCTCGTTGCTGGGGCTGTCTGATACTTGGAGTTGAATAGCAATTCCTCAGACGCAACGGTGGTGCGTGGTGATGTAATGCCTAGACGTCATTGGGTCGGTCTTTGATTATTTGTTGGAAGAACTGAGAATTCCGCCTTAACTTCAGGATCAAGATGAAAGTTTGAAGTCCTACGATTAAGGTTCAAAGTCCTAGATGGGATCATTCAAAGATATAAGGCCCCAAAGGACCTCTCATTGAGATCATGAAAACTTAACTAAGAAGAATTACAATCATTACAAGAAGAACTACCTGCTATCAAGTGCACTCAGCATCCCTGCGCAATCCAACAACATCAGTTCCATGACCAGAACCTTTCAACGGCGGTCGAGCTCGTCTACCACGCCTTGTGCCTTCACGAACGCTTGTACCTCTTCCCGCCCTGTGATGCCAGACGCAACCCGCACCCCGGGAGGCCGGCCAGCTTCGGAATCACCGAACGATGGTTCCCTGGCGTGCATTACGACCTCGGGCGGCAGCGCTTCCGTTTCTTGCGCACGTTCGGCGGTGGATGGTTGGAGCGGCTGTTGGCGAGGTGGGACTGGGCGAGCAGGGAGGTCCAGCCAAACGAGGTGCTTGCGGACTTGGGTTTGAAATGGATGCTCGAGGCCGTGCAAGCGAACGATCCGGATGGAGAGGTCATCCCCGCTTTGAAGGTTAAGCAGGAAATCGTGGCGGCGAATCAGCGAATGGTCCGAGAAAACCGCCAGACAGGCGATGGGGACGTCTACATGAACCCTGTAGGGTATTTCCCGTTTGGGAGGTTAATCGTATCGGCGTTGACGGCGCTTTGGGGGACGAGATGGCGGAGGAATGAGATTTACCAGCTCCTCTTCGCGATTCGACCTCGTGTCGTGGCGGACCTGAACTCGTCAGTGTACGACTTTCAGGCGGTCGACCGTTCTATTGCGGGCGCCGGAGATCGGACCATTGAAACGCTGGCGGAGATAGACGGGTCAAGATATCCGTCGGAGAATTTCGAGGCATGGCAGTTGAGCCGCACATTCATCTAAAACCAGGCTTGGTATGTATGCTTCACGACTCTGGCACTTAAAATGGAACCCCGTCTAGCGCTGCCAACATATCAAATCCAAACAAATAAACTGCCAAATAAATTAAATAAGCTAGTAACTTATTTCAATCCAAACATATACAAAATCCCGGATTTAATAGGTCATTTGAGATATTTAATACACAATATAGCAAGGGAGTATTTCATATGCGATTGACTTTGCTTTGCGGCGGTGCGATTGAATTTAAGTTTGGCGGAGAGGTTGAGCGATGTTGTCGAAGAGTGGGTCTTGTCGACATGAGATGATATATAGTTGATAGGCCCGGCAGTGTCAAGATTTACAAGCCATATTAGAACGAGCGTGAAACCATACCGGTGAAAGTAGCCCTCGTTTATGACGGCTTCAAACCCAGTTATGCCGGATCAAACGATCTTATTCGATGCGGCAAGTTCTGGGCGCAGCGGCCTACGTCAGGCCAGAGGAGACGGCGGTTCCTCCAGATCTACGATACCTCCCATAAGTCACGGCACAGTTATGGCCTACTCTATTCGTAGGTTTTGTCCAAAAGTTAGATCGTGTTTATCGAAGCTTGGCCCGCAGCGAGGCGACGGTAACAAAGTGACTTTTTCGGTCGAGGCAGCCACTGAGGTGAGTGGATCTAGGCTTTTCGGAGGATGCTCCCAAATACACAGGTTTCCCCAGCGAATTGCTCCTGTGGAGCTAACTTCAGAATACGAGGAAAGAAAGGCGCATTATGCGCACATCAGCGACCACAGGGCGACCAGCCGAAGGTGGGAATGGCTCGAGGGCCACGACGAGATGCGTCAGGCGCTCGGTAGTTTCTATCGATATGATGACGAATAAGTGGCTGCCCATGCGCAGGACTGTGAAAAGGTAGTGGACGAGTTTTTCACTAAAATGCCAAAAATCCTGCCGGAGCATAAGCCGGTGCCGCGGGGATTGAAGAAAAAGAAGAAACAGGCAACGATGGTGGAGAGCGAACCGTCCCAGTGAGGCGCGACGTGAGCTATTAGCCAGCCTACCAGTGCAAGATTACCCTACCCAATGGATCACTTATCAGGCTCGGGAGAACAATGATGCATCTCCTGCCTCTTGCTTTTGCTAGGACTCCAGATATTGCAGAAAAGCTGTTGAAGACAAATCTTCTATGGTGTAACGCCGCGTTCCACCGAGTCAAGTAGTCGTAAGTGGCGGACTAGGATCAAGGTTTCTCTGTGTTGCTCAGTTTTTTTCAGAACGTACGAAGGTTTGCAACCCAACAAGGATTACTGGCCGGGTGTTGCTAACTGCTCAGCCACATCACCCTGTAGGCGTTAAAGAAGTGGTGCAGTGTCTTATTCTCCTCTCGAAGGCCATATGAGATTCCGGCACGTTGCAGCTGCAACGCAACCGTCTCATAGAGTGCGCTGCGAGACGGCCTAGGCAGTCACATCAAGGTTAGCTCTTTTGATGAACGGCTGCATATGGTGCGCTCCGAGCGATACCTCGCAGTCCATGCTGCTGGAAAGCTACTAATTATTACAACCCGGTTAGTATATATTGAGTTAGGTCCCTTAGCTTTTGCTGGCCGTATGTTCCTCGTTAACACACTACAACGCCAGAGCAGCTCAGACCCTACGCTGCTAATTATCTATACCTCGTTAGATTCTTGACAGCCGCCTCGTATCGCCTCCATGCCTCTGAGAAAGCCCTACGTGGTTTGGAAGGCTAAGCCAATCGAATGGGACACGAGAGAAGCCCGAGGCAGTGACCCCAGGAGCCCCCATGGCCAGCTCAGCTTCGCCAATGAGAATTGCCGCCACACAACCAACATCGACGTTCGGTCCACAGACCCTGCCGACCATCGCCTTATCTTCTGGACCGGTGACCTAACAACCGAGACTCCCTTTGGGGACCGTATTATTCAAGCCCTCGAAAATCTTAACGGCCTGAAGCCCTACCAGAGCCCCCACCCCTTGACTTCCTCCACGATGGCTTTCTAGATATCCGCGCCGGTATCATCCGCGATACCAACGTACTTGGACCCAACAACGATATCACCGACGATCTGGATACCTTCTTCAACACCGATTCGGCCGACTTCAAGCGCTCGACACTGTTCATCTGGGGAGAGCACTATGCCAATAGCGGCGGTGGCGTTCACCAACTGCATATGAACCAGGGGAGCTATATGTGGAACCGCCGGTGGTACCGTGAGAACGGCCGTGGCCAGGACGGCGGCATCGTCATGCGATTGCCTGACAGCAGAAGGTGGAAGTACCTTTTCATCGCCTTTGCCGGGCAAGCGTCCGAAACAGACGAGGACGGAAAGCCGACACGCGGCGAGGCGACGCCGATGCTGCGCGATATCATACCCGCTCCGCCCCCATCATGCCTACTAGGCCAGTGGTTTCCGGACAGTCGAGCGGCGTGCAGATCCACTCCGCCCTTGTTGACCCCAGCGGCCCGGATAAAATGCCTGGGCACAACGACAGAGTGAGGCTCGTCAACCACGCAACTGACCCTGCCTCGCTCACTGGGTGGACCATCCAGAACCAGGACGGCAGGTTGAGGCAACTGCCCGACGTGCTGCTCCATGGAAAGGGTGCCATGAGGGACTTTAACGCAGGGCCCGAGAGCTACCTTGCAAACAATCGCGATGGCGAGATCGTGCTGAAGGACGCAGGGGGCGCTGAAGTGGATCGTGTATCGTACTCAGCGAATGCGCCCCCCGCACGGTGGATTTCTTTTCGGACCGACTAGGGAATTCTATTCGGAATGGAACCGGCCAGCCAGTCAAGCGAACGAGCGCGGTTTGGTCTGATCTGATCCAGCGATTCGATCATTGGGCAGATCCTGCTTAGAAGTTAGGTTCCGAAGGGCCCGTTGCGAAGTTGATATCCTGTATGCAGGCTGTGAGCACCAATAGTCAACTCGGACGATGGAACGTTGTGAATTAAGTTTTGAATCCGCTAAGCAAGCTATGTTTGCATACATAAAAGGTTCCATATTGAATATTTCTGGTACGGGTGGCCCAGATCTAGTATTAGTAAAAGTCTTCGTGATGAGAACCTTAAGAACGGAGTGCTGCGATAGCTCTCGGTTTAGTTCAGCGCAAATCCATACTTAACCAACCATGTACTTATTAGGCGCTTTATCGACTAACATCACACGAGAGTTGCACATCCCCGGTAGATCTATCCCGCCATTCCTGGAATCCGCTACTGTCTTCTTGCGGTTAATGGAGAGTATCTACTTCTAGCAGCCCTATTTGACTTATACCTCATATTTCGCATCGCTAGCATTAAAACTATCTATTATTAGCCATATTAAGCATAGTATTAATAGTACTACCTATAATAATATACTAGTTCTTATATATTAGCTTTAAGTTATCCTCGTTCTTAGTCTTGCGGATGCAAGTATTCTAGCTAGCGATATAGATCTCGTTATAACTCGTATCGGGAAACTAGCCATTTAGCTTAGTAATGGTCAGGGGCATATCCAAGGTCAATAGGGCAGTGGTTGTGAGCTCGTTATCAGGGCCAAGGACTACAGTGGGGTTGAGCAGGAACTTGACCTCGTCCTCAGGCGTTCGGGCGTTATATTTAGCACTGCCTGCGTTGAGGGGACGACAATGGCGGCCATGGCGGACAGCGGTGCAGGGAGGGCCATACCTGGTGTGGTATCTATAAGTTCACGGGAAAGGTTTAATTGGCTGCAACCCCCCGCCGTGACCTGGCGGGAGGTTCAACACAACTCGGGGGATAAACCCCTCGTACAATCAAAAGCAGGCACTGCTTCGGCCGCCGAAGATAGGAAACTGAACACTTAGAGGAATTGGGCTTCAAGTTGACTGCTACTAACCTTCACGAGGACCAAGAAGACGAGCGATGACTAGATCAAAAGGACAAGGCGAGATTCACAAGGACTTGGCGAGGTCAAGGCAAGAACTAGAGTTGTGTATGTATTTTTAGCTTCAGAGCCCTTTGGGCATGGCCTACCGGGCGTAATAGACGTGTGTATGTGTGTGTGACTTCTAGGGCATGGTGGCAGCAATATGGGTAAGACATACGTGTGAGTGACGCCTCGTAAATCCTACGTCACAGGGAGGACGCAGCTAATTCTCTCAACAGAAATACGGACCTTCGATCACATCCCCGACAATATGCCTGACCGGTTTCTCGATGTCCGGCAGGTAGATGGGGTACAACAGAAGATCTAGCTGGCCCTACCGCATTTCTTTATAGCAATGGGAGTCAATTCGTGACAGGAGAGGTGCTTGTTGTTGATGGTGGCATTTAGGCCGGTGACGGTACATCGTAACTGGCCCGATGCGTTTGTGGAGAAGTTTGAGACAATATCACATGGAAATTGAGAAGTGGATGCCTGCTGGAGGCTGAAAGACACTACCTCCTTTTACAAGTGCTGAATGGCACTTACGTCAAATGTGGTCATGGCACATGCAAACCGAAAAGAGGTCTGAGACGAGGGTGTTCTGCTAACGTAATGGGGAGATAAGCTTATTGGAGGACAAGGCAATAGGTTGTGATAGGATGAGGTGACTATGGACGGCCAATAAAATCGTAAATGGGTGAGCTGGATTGGTGTCTCCGAGGATTAAATATTTCTGTGATTTTACCATATGATCGGAATTGCGGAAGCAGGGCAGTAACTGCGTTGCTGTTGTGGAACTCGCCCTCCGTCTCTCACAGTCGATCGTTTCCACCTACGTTGGTTAATAGGCTAGGTGCATCGAACACTATCTACGTCGTTTCGTGATAATCATTTCCTCACATTTTTCTATATCATGGGGTCACTTCTCCGCTCCTGTAAGCTTACGGTGTGACAAACATTGGCATATACTATTTGGTCGTTGACTGGCTGAGAGGAAGCGTGGCTGCTTACATTCCGCATTCCTTCAGCACCGAAGCTCGTAATCAAACCGACACGAACCCTATTTCTGCACTTTTTGTCTCGACATGTGAAATCGAGAAGAAATGAGGCCCGAAGGCCAGAGAGGGGATCATTGCTATCTTTGGCATCCGCCTAGACTCTTCTAAATGTACATTGACCTGGAAACTGCCTTTCTTAGATCTAATGTTATTTTATGCAAGAATCTTTTCGGCGTGGTGACTGGCTGAGGCTGGATTTGAGGCTGAAGTTGCTGGCAAGTTTTCTTCTTCATTTGCGTATACCCGCTGACGTTTGCAACGCTGGCCAAAGTTGCCGGCGCACCAATGACTCTGACTGGGTAATACAATGAGGTAGTGAGCATGAAGAAGGAAGAAATGAATTATAAATACCCTTGGCCGGTTTCTTTCCTCTCCTCCTTATCAACTCAGTAACTCATCTCCCATTCAAGTCTACTCTTGCAGACTTGAGAATCCCAATACGAGCTCCGTCAACCACAAACATGGCTATTCTCAATGCTGATCTGCCAGTACGGCCGCCCAATACTCCACCGGTTCGCAAGCCAGATGAAATTCTGAAACATCCGTCTCTTGGTGCACGCGAGAAAGAACTCCAAATCAACATCAAGGATGTGCCCTTTGTCGACATTGACCCTGGTGTCTTCAATAGAGAGCTTGTGAAGTTGAAGTTGTATGCCAAACCAAACCCGAGGCACCTTGAACAGCCTCCAGCGCTAGGTGGAGGAAACATCACAGAAGGGACATACTCTGGAACTCAAGCCGCATTGACTCATGCCTACAGTCGAATCGAGCGAAGGTGAGACTTGCAGCTCGAACTAGTATAATTGATTACGCGCGCTAATATGGTCCAGCTACGAATCCTATTTCGATGTCATGCAGATTGAGCCCACTTTGCCTCGGTACACAGATCTTCCAGCCAAGAAGGAGATTTTCCAATACTCTTCCTACCCAAAGAACCCTGATGGGTCTGTTGCTCAGTATCCGCCCCACCTTGAACACATCCCAAAAGAAGATCAGGTCTCCTTGTTGAAGATTTTCAATGCTCTGGGTCTCGCAGAGACGGAAATTTTGATCAAGCAGGTGGTTCCCGATAGTATCGTTGGAAAGACTGCTGCATGGATTCTTGACCTGGTCAATGGAAACATTAGAGATGCGGCGAATCAAGGCTCCAGCATTAAAGCCTATGAAACGTACAACAAGCTCCACCGCAAGTCTGGCACAGACATCGAACAGGGAGTCAATCTCGGTCTCTTACCGGACTGGTACAGCGATCGCCGCTTTGCCGATCAATCATTTACGGGAACCAACCCTACGACGATTGAGAAGATCCCTAAGGACCTGTTGGATGAGTTCATCGAGGCCGCAAAGCGGGGCGGATATGACTACTGGGCGCAAACTATTCCTGAGACCGACCCAAGCTCGCTCTTTATTCAAGACTGCCGCTATTTCCGGGAAGCAGTTGGCGCTCAGCCTAACGAAGAACTGCATCACAAAGAACCTGTCTCGGACAACAGCTGGGCATGTGCGGCCGTTACACTTTTTCAGCTCCATCCGGACGGCCAACTACACCCAGTCGCCATTGTTTGCGACTACAAGAGCACCATGGCAAACTCCGTCACCATCTTCAACCAAAGGAGACTTCCCACGGACCCATCCAGCCATGAAGAAAGCGACTGGGCATGGCGATATGCCAAGACGTGTGCTCAAGTCTCTGACTGGATTCGTCATGAAGTCGGTGTCCATCTGACTCGCGCGCACATGATTGAGGAGGCACTGATAGTGGCCACCCACCGCACAATTCCCATGGACCACATTGTGTTCAAACTTCTTGAGCCACACTGGTACAAGACGCTCTCGCTTAACGCTGCTGCTAGATCTACCCTTGTGCCTCAAGTCATCAAGGACCTGGTTGGCCTGAAGCCTGACTACTTGTATCAGTTCATTCGGTATGAGTTTGAGAACTTTGACTATGTCAGGAGCTACGTCCCCAATGACTTGGAACAACGGGGCTTTCCCAACACAGCGCAGGGCCTGTTCGACAAGAAGTACAAGAATTATGCCTATGCCAAGAACATGGTCTCTATGTGGCACTGCATTCGAGAGTACGTTATGAGCACGCTTCTGATGTACTACGACAAGGATACGGCAGACAAGATGGTGCAAGAAGATCAATATGTCCAGGACTGGTGCAAGGAGGTGCAGACAAACGGTTGGATCAAGTCTTTCCCGACCATCCAAACTCTGGACGAACTGTGCGACGCTGTCACCATGAGCATTCATATTGCAGCTCCATTTCACACCGCAGTCAACTACCTTCAAAACTTCTACCAAGCCTTCGTTCTCGCCAAACCACCCTGCCTTTGCAGCCCAATACCTCAAAGCCTCGAGGAGCTCAGGAAGTATACTGAGAAAAGCCTCGTCGATGCGCTGCCCATCGGTCGACAAAGGCAATGGCTGCTCTCAGTCCAGGTACCCTGGCTCCTTAGTTTTAAGGTCCCTAGTGATCGCAGTCTTATTACTTTCGCTCAATCTCAATGGCGCACGCATCGTGGGGATGACAGGGAAGACCAAGAAATCAGAGCGATCAGCGAGCGGTTCTATATCGAGCTCAAGAAGCTAGAAGTTGAGTTTCTTGTCACCAGCAAGAGTATGGATGAGGGAAGCGTTCCTTATATGGTCATGGATCCGGCCAATACTGCTGTGTCTATTTTGATCTGATATTCACACCTTTACTTGGGAAACATTTTTCCTTTCGTTTGTTGATTAGGCTTGGAATGAAATTTAATTAGTTGTCAACTAATAAAGTTCTAACTTTAATGCTACTTCCTCATATCGTTTATTTGCAAGTGTGGTGCTAATGACAATCGATATTGCAATCTTCCCAGGTGTGTTCAACCAGCTCTCTGAAAGTTCCCCGGGTCTTCATTTACCCTCGTCACCACACACCGATCGCTTATATCATACAGCCGGGGAAAATATGATCATGCGGGCAGAAATCCAGATAGCAGTGTCCCTGGATTCTCCAGTAGCCGACAGTGCCTCTTCGTCGCACAGCGATACAGCGACTGCTTGAGAAGCAGGGGGAGTATAGCTCTGCCGCAACATCTGCTGCCCAGTATCAGAGGTCATCATTTGCACTGTCATCCTCTTCGCCATTATTATTCTCCTCTTCATCTCCCGTATGGGACTTGTTCGTTGGTGAAATCTGTCCCTGATAATCGGTTGTGGTCCAGAGTGTGTAGTTCTGTCTCCTCTAAAAGACGAATTAGCTGCGTCTTCAACCTGAGGCCAGCCAACTTCTCCCAATACCCTGGGTCTAACCAGAATGCTGGCAAAGACAAATACGCACGTTTGCATCTATCTTTATCGATGTTTCTTCGTGCCTGAATGATGGCTTTAATTAAATTAATATAAAGTTAAATATTTTTTTTTTTTTTAAAAAAAATAACTCTTATATAAATAAATATTGAGACTAAAAACTTTAAAACTTAGTTAATTAAAAGAGATATTTATAATGGCAATCGATAGGGATGCATGATGAATTGATAGGGACGCATGGGCCTTAGGGATGCATGGGGTTTTCTAACATCTGATTGGACCAGACTTTCCAGACCCAGAAATACCTTTCTGTGAAGGCGGTGAAGCCAACTCGCTTAACAAGCCCAGATGTTCTCATTTCAGAACAGAAGCAAGCCACCAGGTTAAGGCCAGCTCTCTAGAACAGGTTGCATTCAGGCGTCCAAACAAAGTATTATTTTCGATATAGACACAAGCCAATTCCATTCTGCTCTCAAGAGCAGCTATCTACTTCTTTCCTCCCACTACTATGGAAGAAAGAATCTCCTCGTCGCTATCATGCAGCTCCTACCGACTCCTTCGTCTCCGAATGCTGGGTTGCGTCTTCCGTCCGCTGGCACGTACTCCTGTAGTTCTGCCCGCTCCAAGGATAGCCGACTGGCTGCGTGTCGGGTGCTGATTTGTGGCACTGGCCTGGCTACTGGCCTGTTGGCTCGCCTCGAGTTCCATTCTAGCCGAAGTCAACTTGTTTAAACCACGCGGTGGTCGACCTCGCCTACGCCTCGACGGGTGCTGGCTGGCTGGTTGACTACTCTGCCGGCTACTTGCCCCGATCGCTAGCCTTGCTGGAACAGCCTGTGTGGTGTTTTGGGGCCTACCACGGAGAGCAGTTGCAATCTTGGGGTCGAGAATCCGTCGGCATGGATCTTGAGAGGATGGCTCCCGTAGTCGCCACCGCGGATGGACCTCCCGTTTAGTGAAAGGTGTGGCAGACCCTAACTTCAAGTAGACCTTGTGGCAACAAGGTATACCGAGCTCGACCGAGACCGAGCAACCGTCGTTGCAGTCCCCGAGAGGTTTCGGGAACGGATTCTTACCAGTCGGCATCGCTTTGCAAGCTAAGCGGTATTGCTTGTTGATCAGCCCAAGGCCCTTCGATGATATCGCTGCCCGAAGTTCGCCTAGATACTCCGAGCTAGACCCCATATACTCGCGGGTGGTGGGTACCTCGTCCGCTGCGCAGGCATCGTTGAAGTCCCGCTCTTGGTCCTCCATCATGTCCTACATAGCTTCGACAAGCCGATACATATCTATCTATCCTATTTGCTCCCTGACATTGAGCGTTTCGTATCCTTGGAGTTTGCTTACATGGGGTTCCAGCTCGTTGGCCTGGTCCTGTGATACCAAATGTTACCGGCTGACACTCGCATTTACGAGCTGTAAGGTTTGCGTCATACAGACTGTTTCACATGCCGAACTGTTTAGGGTTGGAATGTTTAATGGACGACCACTCGAGCAGCGTCTATTACGCCTATTCTTCAACCTACTAATAGAAATTTACTCTCTCAATCCGCCCTCTCACATGTGGGCTCGGTCCTGCATATATACATTGAGGATGTAACGAGACACTCCCTATCAGCCGGCCAGGCTTTGCGTCGTAAGATTTACTTAAGTTGCTCGTAAATTTGCATGCCAAAGGCTTGCGGTCTCTGTCCGTGACGCTCACTTCCCACTAGAGATCGTCATCGCGTCGTAAGGGGTGCTAGGTTGCTGCCCCGAGCCTCGTATTCGGAAATCAGAGTTCTCGCAAAAGCAAGCCGTCTAGCCAAGGTTTTTGGGGCGTTGACGACGAACGGACGGGCTGTAATCCTTACTATGGTTCAGTGAGCATTTGGCACAAGACAGATCATAATCCCGTAATGGTCCGTCCTCCAGGACTCTGGCCTGGCTTGTGATGCCATGAGACCTTATGCTTCGAAGGCTTAATAGCGGATACCATTCTAAAAATCGCTCCGTGCTTTTTTTTTTCCCTTTCATGTATTTAAGCCTGCAACCACGAACATGTGATATCGGTGAATGAGACATATGCCGAGCCGAGTGACATGCGATCCTCAGCCGCAAATCGATAGATCGGAACTTCAGAGGATTGTTTCCACTAGCTGTATTTCTTTCAAATACCCAAGACGTGCGTGGACATATCAATCCGCTTATGCTCTGTCTGATTTACAAGTTGGGGCATTATCAGACCATGCCACACATCATCATCGCCATGAGTTCTACTATCAAGCTTCTTATGCTTTTCGCGACCTTTAGTCCCTTCACCTTCGCTTTCCCTCCCTCCAATCACCCGACTTTCGGGGCACAGGGACAAAAGGCCATCGGCCACAATGATCTCTTCATTCCTGACCCCCACGATCCCGTTCCGTACAAGGAGCCGTTTGAATGGGATGAGAAGAACCACTACTATGAGAAGCATGTCAATGGTTCTGGGCATGGTTATTATCGGCGATCTTCATGCCCTGGGGTCAATACACTGGCTAACAGAGGATTCATCAACCGTTCTGGCCGCAACATTAGCTACGATGAGATAGCCCAAGCTGCACGCGTGGTATGGAACTTTGGGGATGACAACGTAAGTCACTTCTCAAACCCCTCCGAAGCCAGTGCTCTAACAGGTCTTTTAGATTCAGATTGTGCTTGGCCCTACCCGCAAAGAGCATCCTGGCCCGCGCATCAACCTCGATATGTTCGCCGACGATGCCGTCCAGTTCAAGATCAACTGCCTCGCAGCTCCGACTCGCAATGACCGAGGGGTAGGAGATAATGTCAACCTGAATAAGACATTGCTCCAACAACTGCTCTCGGCGTCGAAGGACGGTGAGACCTTGACTCTCGAGGACACTGCGGAGCACCATCACCGGCGCCACAATGACTCCAAAGCCACGAATCCCAACTTCAGGTTCGGTAACAGCGGAGCCATCTGCTCTCTTGCCCAGTACGCTAATATGTTTGGCATGCTGGGTCGACATGGCAAGAATGGGCCGGGCACCTTGCACGTCGAGGATGTGAAAAAGTTTTACCTCGACGAGGACTGGCCGGAGGGCTACTGGAGGAGACAGTTGCCATACTACTTCCCCGAGGCCAACAGCTACATTGACAGAATGGCGCGCCACATCGGGTACCAGATTGAAAGACCTTACCCGCCGGACGAACATAAATTGTATGATGTTGAAGGAGATGTGGCAGTCTTTGACGTTTTACCTCCATGGGAACTTCCAGATAGGTACAAGCTAAAGGAGCAGGAGGGGAAGAAGCCACCGGACCTGTAACCCCGTACTATTTGCATGACTAGAAACCCACAGACGAAAATGACCCAATTATAGCTTGTGCTGCCTCTTTGGAGGGTTAGCCTTTCTCCAGACCGCTGTAGTTTCATTCATCTTTTGGCTCTTGAGTAAGCCTTGTCAGGTAGCCGTGCAGGACTCGGCGAGCCTCCACTCTCGACGGGATAGACAACTTCCCATTTGTGATCAGCCTGCGATGGATCTAGTTGCTTGACCACATAACGCACCATCTCGTCATGAGTTTCGAAGTTGAGATGGGGCGCAACTGAAAATTGCCCATGGTCTTGCCGGCGAGTCTCGGTGGCATGTGGTACTCAATGATCCTGATATCGTCAACCATTTCATACGCTCCAGAAGTAAACCAGAACAAAGCCTGGATGTTGATGGCGATCGGGTCTTTGCGGCGCGTATTCGCAATGCTTTCCTGATGTTTCTGGATCGCGTCAAGAGGGGCACGTTCATACCCAGGTCGTACTGAAGCCGAGCGCGCAGAGGGAATTGTTGTTGATGACAGTAGGAGGCGCTCTTTGCGGCGAGCGGGACGAGGGGTGGGATGAGGGGGAGACTCTTCATTATCGAGATACGTAAGATCAACAGAGTCAATGGACTTGAACTGCTGTCCACATTGGGGGCAGATTTGGGCACCCGGATCATTGGCCAGCAAAGGTGGCGTCCAAGTCGTGGCGCGTTTCACCTCAGAGGAGGAACGATTCGGAACCTGTGGTCCAAACCAAAATTTCTAGGACATGCCCTCAATCCAGGCGAGACATGTGCCGTCTGCTGTCCAAGGTGAGTAGCTGCCCTGACGCCACCACCGGGAATATTCAGGTCTCTCGTACGCAGTTCTGACTCTTGCCCGTAGTGGCTTCGCCGCCAACGCGATCGGAGGTTGCGACTCTAACTTCCCTGTCGAGTCTTTTACCGCTTCGACCGCATGTATAGCATTGGATAATTCCGACGGGAAAGCAGTCCCCGTCACCTTCAGCTATGATGGCGAGGCAGTGACTGGCACGCAGTGGGTCAACACCAACACGGAGCCAGTGTCCATAATTTCCACGAAGACAGTTGTTCTAGTCGATTCGTCTGCCCGGGATGGGTCGATTTACCCAGAGTACCCTAAGACGCGGTTCGTTGGCTTCACCCATATGCCAATGGTATTCCTCGTCAACAGCGGCGAGGATGGAGGCGACAACAGAGACGGAAACCGTGATAGCGATGGAGGTCCCAATGCCGCCCCCGGCGGGAGAGGGGCCCTCGATGCTGGCCTGGCGACCCTAATGGTTGTATGGGGCGTGGCGGGTTTGATTAGAGTTGGACTCATGGCTCCTTTCTGATCCACCGGCTTCAGCGACACTGTCCGAATGCTCTCCTCTATGGTATCTACTCAAACGCTATGGCGTTTGAGCAATTATATCCTTTGTAAATTCTTCAAGTTTCAAGACCGGTGGTTGCGGCTGTTTGTCTTGAATATAAGTCTCAATTGCCTTCTGGGGCATAACGTACATGATAAGCGACCGTCGCAGACAAGCGAGCATGGACATTTCTCAACCTAAAAACTAAGAATATAAATAAAAACATAATAAAGCATTTAATCAATTGAAACTAATTACTATACTCCTCTCTAGATATCTTAATAACTACCTGACAAATCTTTGCATTATGTCCAGTCTTGCCGCATACTCCACAGCGCCTTTCCCTCGGTCGCGCCGACCTTCCTTGACCACTACTTCCCGACGATTCGGCTACTACCTGCGCATCAACATCCTTCTGATCAATTGCTTGCCTTCCTTCTTCTACTTTCATACTTCCTCCATTCTGTAGGCGGGTCCTTTTTGCCCTCCGGCGCCGGCTTAGTAGCTCATTTGCCTGTCGAAGGTCTTGGACTCAGACCTCAATAAGGCATTCTCATGCATTATTGCCTTTGTTCCTTTCGAAAGAGACTTCAGGGCTTCTAGAATTGACTCAGGAGAGCTGCTTTGGTGCCTTCTGATTCGTCTTTCAAGGTATTCAGACTGAGATCCGGCCTCAAGGACGGTCTTTGGGGCCTTTGAGACCCAAGGGTTAGAGTGGCTAGCCTCCCCCTCGATAGGCGTTGGAGTCCGTAGCTGCACATCAAGCTTCCACAGTACATTTTCCGGGCCAAGAGGAGCAATTCCAGCTCCTCTACAACCTCCCTTAATATTGCTTTCTGTCATAGTGGCTTGAAATGCGGCATAAAAGGCCGGAAAGAACTCGGTCTTTGAAACGTGGGTTATAGAGCATCTGATTCGATGCTCCATTTCTCGACCGAAAGCCTTTTTGAGCAGCCCAAAGCACCCGACATCCAGAAGCTGAAGTAGATGAGATGAATGAGGCGGCATATAAAGCCTGATGATCTTATTTTCCTTGCAATATTCCTCAAAGTCGACTGAGTGGTGACTTTCGTGCCCATCGAGGATCAGAAGACGATAGCGACTATTTGATCGCTTGGTTGTACACTGATCGAAGTGTTTTAGCCACTCGAGACCCTTCTCGCTATCAGTCCAGCCATTTTGGGTCGTCGCAATAGCCCAATCGCCCGGGAGGTTGCTTTCTTGGTACCAGTTGGCAAGGTGATATTGGCCCGCGACCACCATGAACGACTGGATCGCCCTGCCTTCCGCATTGATCGCCTGAATGACTGTAACCCATTCTCTGTCTCCAGGCTGCACTAATTTTGGTCTTCCACGCCTTTCTGCGCCTGTGACGACCATTCCGCTTGTAATCACGCCCATCATAAAGCCAGCCTCGTCGAGGTTATAGATAACATCTAATCGGATGCCGTGGTGAAGAGCTGCCTCGCCGTGCGTGGGGACAGCATCTTGAGTCTCCTCAGGCACATGGCTACCGAGAGGCCTTTGGTGGCCGCCTCGGCCATGTGTTTCTTGAACCTGAGCTTCGCGTCCATGACCACTCCCAGGATCTTGGCCTCCTGCTTCGGCTTGATCTCCTTCCCTTTGACCATGAACGGCGTGCAGCTGGTACGCTCGGCCACGCGTGTGAAGTGGACGATGGTCGTCTTGTCACACTCAAATGTCGCCCCGCTGCGCTTCTCCCATTCCAGTGCGCGGTCAATAATGGCCTGTATTCCGTCTCTGTTCGTTTCCGCCGTCGGGCCTGTGACCCAGGCTGAGTAGTCGTCGACGAATGCGATCGAGCCTCCCTTTGCGTCTATCTTGCTCTGAACCAGGTCTGCGTTGAAGAAGAGA
>JBBEOF010005263.1:0-59030 GCA_037576055.1 Fusarium sp. M6JPR69
CCTAGAAATATCTCTTCTCTTTACCTTATAAGCTATATCTTTAGCTAGAAGAAACCCCCTAGGCAGATTAGCTTAGATAGTAAATACTAACCCCAACCATAACCCTAACCCTATTAATTACTATTTAACCTATTTTTAATAATATAATTAATTATATATTCTTAGCATATTTATTAAATTACTAAGTTACCTCTAGTCCTAATAATATTTATAACCTATTAGTTATATCCTCCTTTATATCTTATCTTACTTTATTAGTTTTTATTTACTTATACTTAATTATCTAAGCTAAGCTATTAATACCTTATTACCTCTTTACTTAATACTTATCTTTATACTTACCTTTATACTTTAGCCCCTTTTTTTTTATATTTTCCCCCTCTAAGAACTAATACTATAACTTATTAATCTCCTTAAATATTATAATTATTTCTAGCTATAGCTTCCTAGGGAAACTAATATATATAATATAATATTACCTTATAATTTATATCTTATATATTAATTATAAATCCTAAATAATATTCTAGCTTCCTTTATAATTAATTAGCTTATTTATTATTAGATTAATATTAATATTATTATCTTTATTCTTATCCTCTATTTAGCTCTTAAGCTACTTTATAACTAGCCCTTAGATTTATTATCCTATCTTAATCGCGATTAGCTAATATTATCTTACCTTAATCTTAACCCCTATATTTACCTATATTACTCGCGCTAGCTATTTACTAAGCTAATTAATATCTTATACCTATAAGCTATTATCTCTTTATATAAATTCTAATTATTCTCTATATAGCTTAGCTAGCTTATACTTCTACTATAATACCTATTTAGCTAGTATTAACTATATTATATATCTAATTATTATATACCTAATTAGCTTAGGGATAAATTATATTACCTTATAGGTATTATTATAAATTACTTTTATTTTATCTTAATTTATAATAATTATAACTTATTTATTTATTATAAAAATATTTTATATAAGCTATTATAAGTCATAGTATTATAGTATTATTACTTTTAGACCTTAACCTAAGAATCTACCTTATATATATATAAATATTATAAGTACCTTATAAAGTAATTATAAGTCTTAAAGCTACTTCTTAACTTTATATTACTTCTAATAGTTTTATATTAAGTCTTAAATTAATAATTCTATTAGCCTTATCGCCTTAGCTAACCTAGGTTCTAATTAATTATTCTTTAGGTTAATTATAAATAACTAGCCTACCCCTAGCTATATTATATTATTAATAATCCTACTTATATTAATCTTTTAGCTAATCTTCTCTTATATCTCTCTAAATAATTAATTTAATAACTTCTATATTTTAATAACTTAACTATAAAATATATAAATAAAATTATTAATTATAATCTACTTATTATTATAAAATAATACCTCTTTATTCTTAGCTTATTATATTAATAATTACCTATTTATTTTCTTATATTAGCCTTTCTTATATATTATTTACTTAATAATTATATTAATAATAATATAAATATTAATATATATCTATATAATATATTAATCCTAAAATATAAATATTATCTCTACTCTAAGCTTATCTTAATCCTAGGGCTAGTTCTTAAATATTACCTCTAAAAAAAATAGCTAAGCCTACTATAATATAGCTACTAGTATACTAATATATAAATGCGGCTCTATATAACTAAGTAGGCATAATTAGATACCTAGTACTATATAAAAGCATAATAGCGGGTTTATATATATATTACCTCTAATATAAGCTTTAATTAATATAATAATAAATAAATAAATAGCCCTATTAAGTACTTTATATTACTAAGTAATTATGCCCTTATTATTTATTACCTTATTATTATTATTATTATTATTACTCTTATCTTTTTTATCTCTATTACTATAAAAGCTATTATTATAACTACTAGGAAATCTATTACCCTTAAGCTTATTTATTATATTATATAATAAGCTCTATTAATTATCTATAAAGCAAATAGCCTATTACTTAAATATATCTTTATATCTAATATAATATACTTATTAATAAAAGCTTAAATATTAATAATTAATAGACTAATATTTATTTATTAATACCTCTTTGCCTTTTTATTTAAATAATATTTTACTTAAACTTATTACTATTATATTAATAAGTTATTAAAGTATTTTTATTAATATATTATTAAGTTACTAATAATAGTAATTAACCTCATAATTAAAGCTTTACCTAAGCTATTATAATAATTATTATTCCTAGATTATTTACTTATCTTCTAGCTAGACTTACCTAGCTATTACTACCTTTACTTTTATTTATTTAATTACTTTAAAAATATTAAGTAAATCCTAAGAATTAAAATACTTTACTTAGCCTAATCTTTTTACCTATATTAAATCCTAATTTATATCCTCTTCTAAGTTACCCTTTTAGAGCTATATAGTATCTTCTATTTTTAGCTTAGCCTAGCTATTAATAATAATCTTTTTTATAGCGCTATCTCTTATTATATTAATACTATTTAATATATTATTAATATTATTATAGTTTTAAATAATCTAATATTATATATACTTTTTATATATCTAAGTTTATAATTAAACTTTAATTTATTAATTTTTTATAGCCTTATATCTTATTTCTCTTTAGTAATAAATAATATTATTTTATACTATTATAAGATATCTATATATAGCATAGCTATAACTATATAATATATTAAATAGTTTAATTACCATATTATTATTAATTAAGAATTAACTAAGTTTTAAATTAGCTAAATTTATAATATTATAATAATCCTTAATATCCTTTAATATTTATCTTATTATTTAATACTTATATTAGAAATATAACTTAATACTAATACTAGGCTAAATTATTACTCTATAATCATAATAAATAAATATCTAATACTCCTTATTAAGTTAAGTAATATTATTTATACTTTATTATATTACCTTTAATTAATAATTAAAGCTTTTAATAAAATAAATTAAAAATATTATTATAAAGTCCTTTTTAACTATAAACCCCTTTCCTTTATAACCCTAACCCTAACTAACTATTAACTAACCTTAACCCTAATATTAGGAAATTTTAGACTAATTAGCGACTTAATCTAACTCTAAGTAATATTACTCTAAAATATAAATAAAAAAAGATAATTTATATAAGTAATTTTATTTAAATCACTAGAGAATAATACTTAAGGTAATTAGAGCTAAATATATACTTAAAGTTATTTCTTCTTACTTCTCTAAGCTTAGGGATTAGAGGCCTAAGTAAAATAAAATAAGGCAGCCAATTAAGGCCCTTAATATTTTTAATATAATTAAATAATTATGCCTATTAAATAGCTAATTAGATCTCTATTAATATAAGATTATAAGGAAATTACTTTAGGTATTACTAGATATAATCACTAAGGATAATAACCTTATAGGTTTTATAAGTAAAGAAATAAAGGCTTAAGATATAAATAAAATACTTTATTTTAAATAAATAAATAAAGGTCTTTATAATCATAAAATCATGTACTAGTTAATAGTGGTTTTAAAAGACCTTATAAATTTTAACCCTAAGTCTATAACCCTTATCCTAAGTAAAATATAATTAGTAATTAATCTTAGAGGGCTAAGATAAAAAGGGTATAGCTTAAATAAGGGTAAACTACCTTAAAATAACCCTAAATCTAAGGGTTATATTAATATATTAAGAATAAAATATATTTTAAGTATTATATTAATTAAAATAACTTAATTAAATACTTTTTTATTTTCTTACTAATTTTTAGGCTCTTATAGCAATAAGAATCTAGTTTTTTAAAAAACCTAGGGTTAATAAGGTATAAAACCTAAGGTTTATAAATAAGCTATTAGCGCCACGCTAAATACCTATATAAAAAAACCTTAGGTTAGCTAACCCCTAATTATAATATATAGTAAGGAAGCTATCTTAGCCCTAATAGCTAGAAGCCCTAATAAGTGCCCTAAGGAGCCTAATCTAAGCCTTATAGCCCTTCTAGTTAAAGAAAGAGGCCTAGGAATACCCTTATATAAGGACCTAGCCCACAAGTTATTCCTAGT
The DNA here is from genome assembly GCA_037576055.1 of Fusarium sp. M6JPR69. Lineage (NCBI taxonomy): Eukaryota > Fungi > Ascomycota > Sordariomycetes > Hypocreales > Nectriaceae > Fusarium > Fusarium sp. M6JPR69. The sequence continues at coordinate 4,094 of JBBEOF010005263.1, forward strand.
AGCTAGGGAGGCCTCGCAGCCTACCCTAGACCTCATCTAGAAGCCCCTAGCCCCATAGCCTACCCTAGACCCAGGCCAGCCTAGGCTAGGAAAAATAGCATAACAAGTGCTAAAAGAAGTAAATAAGGCTAGGCTAATAGGCTTCCTAGAGGGCCTCCCCACTAGCTATAGGCATACTAGGCTAGAAAATACTAGCTATCTTAGCCATAAGTAGCTAGGAGTCTTGCCTACCTAAAAAGCCCTATCTTTTATAGACTCTAAGATTACTAAAGCCCTCTAAAGCTAGCTTTTCTACCCAATCAAGCCTATTAGCCTACCCTATAGCTCTTACATAGCTATAGCTACCTTAGGCCATTAGGATACCTATAAGGGTGCTAATAAAAGGTGGATTACAAGGTATAACGCTATAACTAGGGCCTTTTTTAAAGCCCTAAGCAACTAGCCTACCCTAGAGGTCAAGAAAGAGCCCCTAGTCTACCCAGAAGGTAGCCTAAAGGCTAACTTCGTAGTTACCCTAGGAAATAGCTACTATTACTATAATATTTAAATCATAGCTATTTCAAAGGATTCTACCAAGGAAGACCCTTATAGCACCTTAAGAGAGGCTACCAAAGAAAAACACAGAAAATATAAGTCTCTCAGGGCCTTCTTTCAGCCTCTTATCTTCTCTACAGGTAGCCTTATAGACCTAGAGACCGCTAAGACCTATTAGAAGCTCTAAGACCTTATTAGCCCCCTTGCGGCTAACTAGCTAGACTCCTCTATAAGCCTTGCCCTTATAAGGACTAAGGCGACCTCTGCGGCTTCTATAGCCCGAGATACCCCTAGTAACCTAGCTAGGTCTATTTAGAATACTGCTAGGGCTTCTTAAGGCTATTTTGCCTCTATTTTTTATTTCTTATTTCTTATCTCTTATTTCTTATCTCTTACCTCTTATTTCTTATCTCTTATCTCTTATCTCTTATCTCTTATCTCTTTATCTCTTATTTCTTATATCTCTTATATCTCTTTCCTAGCTATATCTCTCTTTAAGCTATATCCCTTTCTCTTAGCTTTATTTCTCTCTCTTAGTTATATTTCTTTTCCTTAGTTATATCTCTTTTTCTTATATCTCTTATATCTTTATTTCTTAGAAAAATCTCCTCTCTTTACCTTATAAGCTATATCTTTAGCTAGAAGAAACCTCCCAGGCAGACTAGCTTAGATAGTAAATATTAACTCCAACTATAACCCTAACCCTAAAAACCTAATATATATATATTAATTCCTTTTATCCTATAAAACTATTACTTTACTCTTAATTAATAATAATAACCCTCTAAGTTACTTATAGTAACCCCGAGCTACCTCTTTATAATATCCCTAACTTATTAACTCTATAAATATATTAATACTATTAGTAATAACTTATCTTTATATCTATAGCTATTCTTCTTTTTTTATATTTCTTTATATTAATTTAATAAAAGTTTATATATAAAGTAATATAATAGCTCCTTAAATTAGATCTTTCTCTATATAGTATTATATTCCTTATTTATTACTTTATTATATTAATTATTATCTCGCCTATGCCGCTATTTATCTAATATAATCCCTAGCTCTAATGCCTTATAATAATACTAGATATAATATATTAAATACTTACTTATAACTTTATTTAGCTACTAAAGTAATATCTTAATTTATATACCCTCCTTAGTACTAAATGCCTTCTAAACCTCTCGCCCCTTACCCCTATTATCCTTATAGCTACTTTCTTTATTCTTTTTTACTTTATTCTTACTTTAATTTTTACCCCTACTATTATTAATTAATCTTAATACTTTACCTTAATTATATCTTTATACCTTTTACTTATAACCCTATTTATAAATATTATAATAATAGCCCTTTAATATCTTAGAATTAATATAAATATTTTTATTTATCCCTAATTAATATTATTTATAAAGCTATAATATTAATTCTCTTGCTATAGCTATTTATTATATATAATAATTAACTTAATTATTTCCCTTACCTATTACCCTCCTTAACTTATTTATTATATAAAGTCTATTAAGTTATATAGCTATTTTATATAAACTATTATAATAATCCCTTTAATATTAATCCCTATCCTTAAATTAATTATTATTATAATCTATTAGCTTATTTAACCCTTAATTTATACTATTTATACCTTATAGTAATCCTTTATATCTATATTATTATAATAAAACCTATAGTTAATCTCCTTAATTATAGCTTTATATTACCTCTTTAATTAATAATAAATTACCCCCTTTTAATTACTAATTATTTATTTATTAAGCTCTTATATAATATTAATAATATACTTTTTAATAACCCTATGCCTAGGCTTAACTTAATTAACCTAATACTAATAGTTTAACTTTATTATTTAATCCTATATTATTATAATAAATTAAGCTAATATCTCCCTATAAAACTAATCCTTAAGTATTACTAAAAGTATTATAATTAATAATATTATTAAGTAGCTATACTAATATAAGCTCTATAGCTTACTTAGCTTAATATAATACCTAATATCTATAATAATTATATAATATTTATTAATAAATATTTATTATAATAAGCCTATATATAATAACCTATTTATATATCTTAAAAATTTAATATTAAAAATAATATTTATATTAATAATTACTAGCTATATTACCTATAATATACCTTTTTGCCTAGTATATAATAATAACCTAAATTAAATATAATTAATACCTATAGCTATTATTTATATAACTAAGTTATTTATAAGCGCTATAAATAATATTATTATAATATTTATCCCTATCTCTTATATTATTACTAATAATATAAATAATATTCTCTTTTTAGCCCTTATTAATAATATATTAATTACTATTTAACTTATTTTTAATAATATAATTAATTATATACTCTTAGCTTATTTATTAAATTATTAAATTACCTCTAGTCTTAATAGTATTTATAACTTATTAGCTATATCTTTTTTTATATCTTATCTTACTTTATTAATCTTTATTTACTTATACCTAATGATCTAAGCTAAGCTATGAATACCTTATTGCCCCTTTATTTAATACTTACCCTTATACTTACTTTTATATTTTAGCCCCTTCTCTTTTATATTTTCTTTCTCTAAAAATTAATATTATAGCTTATTAATCTCCTTAAATATTATAATTATTTCTAGCTATAGCTTCCTAGGGAAGCTAATATATATAATATAATATTACCTTATAATTTATATCTTATATATTAACTATAAATCCTAAATAATATTTTAGCTTTCTCTATAGTTAATTAGCTCGCTTATTATTAAATTAATATTAATATTATTATCCTTATTTTTATCCTCTATTTAGCTCTTAAGCTACTTTGCGATTAGCCCTTAGATTTATTATTCTATCTTAATTGCGATTAATTAATATTATCTTATCTTAATCCTAACCCCTATGCCTACCTATATTACTTATACTAGTTATCTATTAAGCTAATTAGTATTTTATACCTATAAGCTATTATCTCTTATATAAATTTTAGTTACTCTCTATATAGCTTAGCTAGCTTATACTTTTGCTATAATACCTATTTAGCTAATATTAACTATATTATATATCTAATTATTATATGCCTAATTAGCTTAGGGATAAATTATATTACCTTATAGGTATTATTATAAATTACTTTTATTTTATCTTAATTTATAATAATTATAACTTATTTATTTATTATAAAAATATTTTATATAAGCTATTATAAGTTATAGTATTATAGTATTATTACTTTTAGACCTTAACCTAAGAGTTTACCTTATATATATATAAGTATTATAAATACCTTATAGAGTAATTATAAGTCTTAAAGCTACTTCTTAACTTTATATTACTTTTAATAGTTTTATACTAAGTCCTAAATTAATAATTCTATTAGCCTTATTGCCTTAGCTAGCCTAAGTTCTAACTAATTATTCTTTAAGTTAATTATAAATAATTAACCTACCCTTAGTTATATTATATTATTAATAATCCTACTTATATTAATCTTTTAGCTAACTTTTTTTTATATCCCTTTAAATAATTAATTTAATAACTTTTATACTTTAATAACCTAATTATAAAATATATAAATAAAATTATTAATTATAATTTACTTATTATTATAAAATAATATTTTTTTATTCTTAGCCTATTATATTAATAATTACTTACTTATTTTCTTATATTAGCCTTTCTTATATATTATTTACCTAATAATTATACTAATAATAATATAAATATTAATATATATCTATATAATATATTAATCCTAAAATATAAATATTATCTCTACCCTAAGCTTATTTTAATCCTAGGGCTAGTTTTTAAATATTACCTCTAAAAAAAATAACTAAGCCTACTATAATATAGCTATTAATATACTAATATATAAGTATAGCTCTATATAACTAAGTAAGCATAATTAGATACTTAGTGTTATATAAAAGCATAGTAGCGGGTTTATATATATATTACCTCTAATATAAGCTTTAATTAAAGTAATAATAAATAAATAAATAGCCTTATTAAGCGCTCTATATTATAAAGTTATTATGCCCTTATTATTTATTACCTTATTATTTTTATTATTATTATTATTATTATTACTTTTATCCTTTTTACCTTTATTACTATAAAAGCCACTATTATAACTACTAAGAAATCTATTACCCTTAAGCTTATTTATTATATTATATAATAAGCTCTATTATTTATCTATAAAGTAAATAACTTATTACTTAAATACCTCTTTATATTTTATATAATATACTTATTAATAAAAGCTTAAATATTAATAACTAATAGATTAATACTTACTTATTAATACCTCTTTACCTTTTTATTTAAATAATATTTTACTTAGACTTAGTACTATTATACTAATAAGTTATTAAAGTATCTCTATTAGTATATTATTAAGTTATTAATAATAGTAATTAACCTCGCGATTAAAGCTTTACCTAAGCTATTATAATAATTATTATTTTTAAGCTACTTACTTATCTTCTTACTAGACTTACCTAGCTATTATTACCTTTGCCTTTATTTACTTAATTACTTTAAAAATATTAAGTAAATCCTAAGAGTTAAAATACTTTACCTAGCCTAATCTCTTTACCTATACTAAATCCTAGTCTATATCCTCTTCTAAGTTACCCTTCTAGAGCTATATAATATCTTTTACTTTAAGCTTAGCCTAGCTATTAATAATAATCTTTTTCATTATACTATCTCTTATTATATTAATATTATTTAATATATTATTAATATTATTATAATCTTAAATAATCTAATATTATATATATTTTTATATATCTAAGTTTATAATTAAACTTTAGTTTATTAATTCTTTATAACCTTATATTTTATCTCTCTCTAGTAATAAATAATATTATCCTATATTATTATAAGATACTTATATATAGCATAGCTATAATTATATAATATATTAAGTAATTTAATTACTATATTATTATTAGCTAATAATTAATTAAGTTTTAAATTAATTAAATCTATAATATTATAATAATCCTTAATATCTTTTAGTATTTACTTTATTATTTAATACTTATACTAGAAATATAACTTAATACTAATATTAGGCTAAATTATTACTCTATAATTATAATAAATAAATATCTAATACTCTTTATTAAGTTATATAATATTATTTATAATCTATTATATTAGTTTTAATTAATAATTAAAGCTTTTAAATAAAATAAATTAAAAATATTATCTTAGAGTCCTTCTTAACTATAAACCCCTTTCCTTTATAATATTAACCTTAATTAGCTATTAGCTAACCCTAACCCTAATATTAAGCAATTTTAGACTAATTAGTAACTTAATCTAACTCTAAGCAATATTACTCTAAAGCATAGATAATAAAATATGATTTATATAGGTAATTTTACTTAAATTACTAGAGAATAAATTATTAAGATTATTAAATTATTAAATTATTAAATTATAATAAATTAGATATTAGTAAGAATATAAAAAAACTATTTAAATAATATAATAAGAGTTAGTAAATAAGAATTAAGAGTAAATAAGTATAGATAATTAAACCCGGGGGTAAGATAATTAATATTTTAAGAGTTTTAAAGAGTAATAAGTAAGTATAAATATTTACTCCTAGGTTTAAAGGGGGATTTTAGGGGTTTAAGAGTAAAAAAGATATATAAATACTTATCCCTAGGTTTAGAGGTAAAGGAGAACTTAAAAGAGGCATAATTCTAGGCCTAACCCTACTAAATATAGGGAGTTTTTGCTTAGCAATGCCTATAATAACCTTAACCCTAAAACCTATCCTTAGGTATAGTTATTAGATTAAACTGTCTAGTATATAGTCTACTTATATAACCTAATTATATTATATATAACTACCTTTTTTTAACTATATTAAAAAATATAATTAAATTTTAACCAGGGCATAATAGCATAATTAATACTAGAATTAATTAAAACTTATACTATTATTTACTATAATTATTATTTTTTAATATATATTATAATAGGCTATTTTATTACCTAAAATGTCTTTAACTTTGCCTTCTTAGTTTCTCTATAACTTTGCCCCCTGGGAATTTTTAGCGCTATTTTTATTTATATAGCGTTTTTAATAACTCTGCCCCTCGAGGTCGTCGCTGAATTGTTAGTAGGTCTCCACTCTGCCAAGGCCTAACCCCAAGTACCCGCCCCCGCTAATTTCGCCCTGCGGGGTACTTGCCCTACCTGACAGGGGGGGAGCTTTTTTAGTAAAAAAGCCCGCTGCCATAGGGGCTAGGTTAGCTAACCCCTAATTATAATATATAGTAGGGGATAAAATAAAGTAATTTATAATTTTTAATAATTATTATTAATATTAATTAAAAATAAAAAAAAAAGATTATAACTTTAATTAAGTATAATAGTCTCTTTTAAAAATAAAAACTTTTTATACTACTTTATAAAAAAAATAAAGCTATTACTAATTATTATAAGGTTTTTATTTTATAATATTTTTTTATAATTATTAAAAAAATACTTATTTTAAAATTATATTTTAAATATAATATATTTACCTCTTTATAAGTATAACTATAATAATAATTATAGCTATAAGTACCTTAGTTATTATATCTTATAATTTATATTATACCTAAATATAAAATATTATATAATATTAATTAATATATTATTATTTACTTTAAAACTTATTATATAATTTATATTTTTATTTTATATAAATAAAAATATAATAATATCTTATGGTATTTAATATAAAATACCTCTTAGATTATATTTATAAAAACCTACTTAACATTCCTTAGATATATATTTTAATTATTTTAGCTTTTAATATATTTTTATTATTTTAGCTTTTAATATGTTTTAATTATTTTAAAATATTTCTTAATATTATTAAATTAAATACCTTATATATAATACTCTATACCTTGTTATAACTATTAATTTATATTAAATTAGGTTATGATTTACTATATTAGGAATCTTAATTATTATACCTAAATGTATTATAATATTATATACTACTTAATAGTTTAGTAATACTTTTTAGCTATTACTACACTAGCTATAAAGAACATATCTTAATTTATAGATAATATTAAGATATAGCAAAATGCATTAGATAAGATATACATGTTTATTATTATTCCATTCTTTTTGCATGAGATATAGATTTCTTTCCTATACGAGTTGTTGCTTCTCGGATGCAAGAGTGGAATATGCCTTGCCATTTTCATATCACATCAATTACATAACCTGCGGCGTGATCGCTTGTGCTGAGTTTCCCAGAATCTACTAGTTAAATCTATCCTATCTGTATATGGCAATGACTCTAGAAACACCCTCCGCAACAACCCTCGACCCTGTTCCCGAGTAGCGCTCTTATCGACAGTCAAAGCTTGTCCAGCATCCCCGGGTCTATTGTACTAGTCCCAGTTACTTGCGCTGGATACTTGACCTCGAAGAGCTAATACCCGGTATATCGAACCAACATTCAATATCCAAAGCTCTGCTGGCCGCGGCAGTAATTCATTACTTTCAAATTCAGAACTGTATCTTCGGCTTCCTAAGCCCTGAGGTGACTTGGATACACTGTTTTCAGACTACCGAGCCTTCAAACTGCTTGGATAACAAAGATACAGCCCCCTAGGTCAGTCCATTCAATGCCTGAATCATAAACAGTTGGTCTAGCCATTCCAGGCTCGTTGTCTTTCCGCCAGCGGCCCATTTACATGGTACATGTTGCAAGCACATGTCGCTTCATCAAGGTCCAACTATCTGCCAACTTGCCAAAAAGGCTTCTGTCGAGCTACTGGAGCGCCTGAATAGATAAGGAAAGGATAGAGGGGACTGGATAATGGAATGTGCAACCACGAAAGGGAGGGAACATGTATGCATCCATATCAGCTATTCGATTGGCAGACGGCATGGCCATGATATGTAGACGTCATGTCGATCTCTTCGAGTCCCAGAAACAAGACTTGTCATGCAAAGTTCGACTCAAATACGTTGAAGCCCTTCACGTTAGCTGCTTTTTGATGCACAACAGTATCAGCCAATAATTCTCACCAAACTCCCTTTCCGAAGCCACCATAATGCAGTCCGTCATTTAGGAAACCACGGTTATTAGACTTGAGGGAATCCAACTTAGGATGTCAACAAGTGTGTCGCCGATGTGACAGGTGGCGTCTGCGAAACCGGTTTCGAAGCAAGCCACACACTCACCAACCAATACTTGATGCAAAGCCATTATGACCAACCACAGGGAGGAACATGGAAGGAACTCAATCGTCATTATCACAACTGTTTAGCCCTCGGTTCATGCTTGTCGTGTGTACCGTATGCGGGGCAGGTGATATATGGCACTGTTCTTGCACGTGGATGACGACATGACCTCTCAGTCGTGCCACAGAGGCCATGCACGTTGGCATTAGCTGAAAAGGCAATAGAAAACTTGACTCTTTATTAGGCCAGGGGATGTTGCGCGTGCATCCCACATGCTAGACCTCGTTGACGGGTTGAGAGGAGTTGGTCTATGTAATGAATGACATGACCTGCTCATGAGGATCCAGGGGGCTTAGCATTTTTGCTCATAGTCCCCTCGAATGAGCTCATTCTTGCGATTTTCAGCGTGTATGCAAGTCGTAGGTAGGTAGCCTCGCATTTACAATCACGTCACTCTTTAGACACCCGCTTATCACCCAACGCGTATTCATGCAACCATCACAATCAAGCATGATACAAAGTTTTTCGAGCGATGGCTGCTCTTGAAGCGTGATCAAGGGGGAAATCGGCTATATATGCTCGTTCCCGCGCTCTGCATGTAACTGACAACTGGTCGATAACAACACCTACTTACCGTCACAAGAAGCAAACACGCACCATGTCAAACACGGAAAAGGTCCAAGAGAATCTCAAAAAGTTCTCTGACGAGAACATCGACACGTTTGTCCAGACGTCTACCTTTAAAAACGAGGTTGAAGAGGCCATTCGTGGTCATATTCACACTGAATACAAGGCCTGGTTCTTCTTCCGCAAGCTGGGCGCCGATTGCCTGCGGTCGAATGTTTCACTACACGGCTTTGCGAGGTAGACGCTCCCTCCCCCCCTTGGCTGTTGCTTCCCGTCACTAACGAGCAGCAGCCTCTGGAAGCGGTCCGCTCAAGAGGCCTTTGGCGATGCGACCTGGTTAGAGTCGTATCTGGTGCAGCGCGGAGGCCGCTCAAAGCCTAGCGACATTCCCAAGCCCGACATTGAGTGGCCAGATGACCCCGTCGACCCCGTCCAGCCCGTCCACGCAGCCTTGCAGGTCGAGAAGGACCTCCTAGAAGATCTCCTTCGACTCTGCGCGACGGCGAGCAAGGCCGGCGACAACGCGCTCGAGGACATCATCGAGACTCGCTTCCTGCGCAAGGAGACTCGCCACGTCAAGGACATGGCTGATCTGCTGCAGCAGTGCGTCCGCATCAGCAAGCAGCCGGGCCACGGGCTGTACCACCTCGACAAAGAGCTTCGCGCGAGCAACGGCGTCGTGCCGTGGGCCTCATTCAACGACCCTGACAAGTCGGACGAGTTGCTGCAGAGCATGACTGCGGACCTGTACAAGGCCAAGGTCTAGACCACATATGGCCGTTGGTAGAAGACGAGCAGGGAGGTGACTGATGATGGTTGTCAGGGAGAATAATCAGATTGTATCAGAGAGCGAATCTAAAATGTCTTTTCACTGGTGATTGATGATGCCTTGTCATGGAGCTCTTCTCCTTCTACTGTCCACTTGCTCGCGCATTCTGATCAGCCACCGGCTGAACATCTGACGAAAACGACCCTCTTCCTAAAGGTCCTCCTGAAAGGCGAGCCTGTCTATCGCTAGCTGCAGTTGACTACTTCGGATGTCTGGGTCGTACCTCTGCACTCTGCACCTTGGCTGCATCCTTTGTAATCTCGTCGACAGGCTTACGAGCAATATCGCCCGCCTTCTCGAAAAAGTTTTGCTGCGGTCATGAATGCTTTGAGCAGTCGCTGCAGCGCCACCTTTGATGGGACTACGACCCGTCATATGTTGGACTCGTTAGCTGCGATGGTGGATGCTTTGGATTGAGTGATAGGATGACCCCCTCCGTAGCCCGAGCTTGGAGTTCGTCCTTTTGGGGAATGTCTCCTTCCATAGTTGTTGATGATTGTCTTAAAGGGAATAATTGACAGGTGTTTGGAGGTTGGTAAAGCAGGATAGTCTATATGAATAGAAGTTGTCCCATTTTGATATGTTGCAGCGTGAATCAATAATATTATTTAGCATCCTTACCTAACGGTTGTATACAAAGCGGACATGGACTGGCCACTGGCTAACCCTGATTAGGATTAGTTTTACTTATAAATTATAACTACTAAGGCTACTAGCTATACCTAATTAGGGTTAGTATTGCTTAGTAAACTAGCTACTAAGAGATACTAGCTAACCTAGATTAGGCATAGTAGTAAAATATTAATTATATTTAATTTATATTTTATTATTTTACTTTTCTCTTAATTATATTTAATTTATATTTTATTATTTCTCTTGTATTTATTTTTATTTTAATTTTTATTTTAAAAAGTATTTTTATAAATCTTTTTAAAACTATATAAAAAATATACTATTAATTAATTTATTATTAATATATATTTTAATAAAAATATTTAAAGAAATAACTTATCTTATTAACCCTTAAAGCCTTAGTTCTTTTATTAGCTTAATAATTATATTCTTATTTCTATATTATAAGCTAAAATAAATACTCTTTTTTTTTTTTAATTTCTTAATAATATCTTAAGTTATACTTATTAAAAAATACTTAATATTTTCTTTTAATTAATTATTATTAAGAAAAAAAAATATAAGGTTTATGTTCTTAAGTATATTATTTTTTCCTTAAGTTTAAGCTTAATATATATATATAGCAAGTATCTTAGTTAAGCATATATCTTAAAAATCCCTTAACTCCTATTATTATAATTTAATTAATTAATTCTTAACCGCCTAGTATACCATAGTCTAATTATAAGGCTAGAATACTTCTTACTCTTTAGGCCTTTTAAAATAACCTAAGGTTAAATCTTCGCCGCGCCGCAAGCATATATATAGTCTCTTAGAAGACCCTTAGCCGCTGGCAGAAAGGCATCTAATCTCAATATAATACTATCTAGAAATCATATTAGCTATTTAATCTAGCGGAATAAATCCTTATTTACTTTATTCTTAATTTAAATTTATAAGATTTCCACTATAGCTATATAATATAAAGGAAATAGCTAATTAATTAGTTATTAATTGCGATATATTTTTTATTAGTATATATTAGGCTTTAAACTTTATTAAGTAATATTAAGAGCTTAAAATATATTTTTTTTAAAAGTATAATTACTAGAGAGCTAAATATAAAGATTTAATTATTATTTATAATTAATTTTAGCTTATAATAAATATAATTATAAAATATAATATTTAATTAAATAATATTTATAACTTTAATAAGACTAGCTTCTTTATAGATATAATTATAAGTAGAATAATTATTATAGGCTTAAAAAGGCATTTAAAGCTAAAATTAATTTAGCTTAAAAACTAAAAATAAATTATAATTATTTAAGTAATTAATATAAAAAGCTAGATAATCTAGCTATTTATTATTAATATAAGCTAATATTACCTTATTAATTAATACTAAGAAAATAACCTCTTAGGTAATTAGGCTATTATAATAACTTGGAAATAGCTAGATAAGATTAATCTTAAGTAGCTTAAATACTTTAATAAATATATAATTAATTAATTAATTAATTCTTATTATTTCTTAATCTTTAATAATTATAAAAATAATTAATTTATTAAATTGAAGAAATATTATAAAAAAAAAATTATTTAGCTTTATATATTACTTTATTCTTTTTATTTATTTTAATTTCTTAATATTAAATACTTTAATATATTAAAATAAGCTTATAATTAAGAAATAAAATAATTAATTAAATACTCTATAACTTATATTTTAAAGACTAAGTTCTTTTTAGCCTTTTATATTATATATAAGGCTATTATAATAAAGAGAAATATTAAGGGGGCTTTTAAAAGAGCTAGCTTTATTCCCCTTAACCTAGAAAGTATAATCTTAAAGCTTAATATATAGCTATAGACTCTAATACTTACTAAGGAGGGAGCTAGGCCCTTAACCTCTTAGGTTTTAAGGACCCTAAGGATTATACTTAAGGCTAGATCTTAGTTTAAGTACCTTAAAAAATAAATTAAAAGGCATTAAAATAACTCCTTAAAGTTAATCCTTAAAGCCTTAAAGTCTCTTAAGAAAAGGATAAAAATAATTATATATTAAGTTACCTTATTAATTATTAAAAATAAAAACCTTTAAGAGGTAAATAAGATACTTAGTTAATATTAAAAAATAAAAAGAACTTTATTATAAAAAAGAGGGGTTATACTAATAAAAAAATAAAAATAAGTAATTAATTAAATAGATATTAATATATAAGTAATAATTAAATTATTAAGAAGTAATAATTAAGAGAGATTAATATAACTAAGTATTTAATATTATAATATTTATAGCTAGCCTAGTTATAATATAAAGACTTATTAAGTAATAATTAAGATATTTAGGGAAAAATATAATAAAGTAATTTTAATTAATTAAATAATTTATTATATTTTTATTATAATTTTTATATAAAAAATTAAGATTTTTAAGATATATACTTAATTAAGATACTTGTTATATATATATATTAACCTTATATTTATTTAAGTAAAAGAATTTTTATTTTATTTTATAATAATCTATTTATATTAAATAATATATCTTTAAGTTAATAACTAAGAGGTAATATTTTAGGCTTATATTTCTTTATTACATAAGGGTTTTTATAATTATTTTTACTTAAAAACTACTTAGAGAGCTTTAAATTCTTAACCTAAGACTCTATTAAGCTAATATTATTAATTAAGTTATTATTATTAATTTAAATTCTTAATATTAAAAAAAGACTTTTTATATATTTATTAATACTCCCTTAAGATAAACTATTTTATATTTAACTATTAATCCTTAGATTTGCTAAGTAATAGGATTTAGATTATATATTAATTATGTTTTTAGAGCTTTTTTATTAACCTTGTTACTAAGTTAACTTAATAAATAATTAATATATTTAACTTTAATATATTATTAATATATAATATATTATACCTCGTAATATTATATAAGAAGTAATTAAAATAATATATCTTAATTATTTTATTTTTAATATCTTATAAGAATATCTAAAATCTCTATTTAAAGCTTTATTTTACTTAAGATATATTAATTAAAAATTAACTTATAAAAAGCCTTATATTAATAAATCTTTTTCTAGAATTATATAGTTTTAGTACTTAAGTTAGAGCTCTTAATATAATTAATACTAAAGATATTAGCGCTAAAGTAATAAATAATAGAATTATTAATAATAAAACTACTAATAATAGAGTTATTAGCGCTAAAGTTATTAATATTAGAGTTATTAATACTAGAGATATTATTACCTAAGCTAGAATAATTAAAAGTATTTAGGCTTAAGCCTATAGTTTTATTATAACCTAAGTTATTATTATAAGAGTTATTATTATAAGAGTTATTTTTATTATATTTATTATTATAAGAGCTATTATCATAAGAGTTATTATTATAAAAATTACTATTATAAGAATTATTATTATAAGAGTTACTATAATAAGAGTTATTATTATTAGATTTATTATTATAAGAGTAATTATTATAAAAGCTATCTTTCTAGTAATTATTATTATTAAAGTCTTTATTATTATACCCTTATAATTAAAAGCCTAAAATAGCTTTAATAATACTATAGGCTTTCTCTTAGCTATTAATAAAAATATTTAAAAACTTTTTATATTAGTATTATTATTTATATTATTAAACTTAATATTATACTCAGGATTTATTAATATATTATTAACCTAGCTTATTTTATATATCTTAAACTCCTAAATTATCTCTTTTATCTTATATAGCTTATTAATCTTAATTAATATAAGTAATTTTACTTTTTTTAACTTTATATTAAGATATTAAGTCAGGGATTAATTTAGTAAATAATAACTTAGTTTTCTTAATAGTTTTATATAAGCTTTATCTTTATTAATAAGAAAAACTATACTTCTCTTAGGTTAATAAAGATATCTATAAGTTAAAATTAAGATCTTTACTTATATTAATAATAAATAAATAATTAACTTAATACTTTTACTAATACCTTTCTTAATTAATTATAAATATTTATATATAAAAAAAAATATAAACTTTAATTTACTTTTATATATCTTCCCCTTTAGTTTTTTTTTTTAATTTAATAATTTAATCTTAATAAGAAATATTAAACTTATTTATAATATTTCTTTTTAAACTTAGTAAGTTTAATTTTAATTATTTATCTAAAACTATTAAATAAGACTTTAATAAGACTTTATATTAAGATAAAGTATTATAAAAAAGAAATAATTATATTTTTAATTTTTTTTTATATTATAATAAGTAAGATAATAATATTATCAGGGTATAATAGCCTAGCCTTAAGTATAATTATTTTATATATTATAAAAATCTTATAAATATATTTTTATTATTTAGTTTTTATTATATTATAAATAATAAAAATAAACTTTCTTTTAATATAATAAAAACTTATTTAATAAAAGTTTTAAATATTAATTATATTTATTATATTAATTATAGATTATTAATTAAATTACTTTTTTTTAAGGTTAATTAAGGTCTTAAAACCTATTTTTACCTTTATTTCTCTACTTAGAAGATTAATTTCTTTTTATATTATATATTATACTTTTTATTTTGTATTTTTAGGTTCTTTATAATATAACTTTATACTTAGTAGTATTTTCTTATAATATTAATCTTAGACTTACTATTATATTAAATTATTAAAAGATAAGTAATAAACTTAATATTTATTATTAATTTCTTATTTCTTTTTTTTATATTTAAATATAAATATTAAAGTTTTATATAATAATTAGGCTCTTTATAATAAAGTATTATATTTTTATATATAATATTAAATCTTTTAATAAAATTAAGTATTATAAAGTTATTATTTATATATAGCTATTTTTTATTATTAACCTAAATATAAAATTAATCCTTTTAATATTCTTATTATACTAATTAAGAGAAATATATTTTATTTAAGTTAATCTTAATTTACTTCTTTTTGCTTTTATAAGAAATACCTTATTTTTTTATCTTTCTAAAAATATATTTAATATATAAATAATCTAAATTAATAATATTAAAATATAAATATCTTTATATACTTATAAAATTAAAAAGAAGTTTTTTTCCTTAGAAATAAAAGCTATAATTATATTTTAGCCTTAATAAATTAGATTAAGTATAAGTATAATTTAATAAAGTTAAATATAATTAACTATAATTAAATATAATTAACTATAATAAAATATAGTTAAGTATAATTAAATATAATTAAATATATATTATATAATAAAATTAAATATTTTTATTTAAATATAAAATATTTCTTAATTTATTTATATATTTATTTTATTTCTAATAAATATAAATTATTTATTTTATTACTTTATAAACCTTATTTTTTATTTCTTTATAATATATATAGAAAATCTTTTTTTTATAACTTAAAAATAAAATCTTATATTCTTTTCTTATTTATAAATCTAATTTAAATTTTAATTTATTATTTATAAATATTATTTCTTTTTTTATTACTTTTATTTAAATACCTTTATTTTATTATAAGTTTTTATTTTTTTTTATTTCTTTATTTAATTATTACTATATTATATATTATAAATTACTTTACTTAGACTTAATACCTTAAAATACAAAAAGCTAAGACTTAAGTATAATATATTATAGATTTCTTTAATATTCTTAAGGTATTTAACTTTTAATTAAAAACCTAGTTAATTTCTTATAAGAAAAATAATATCTTTGCCTTAAAATACTTAGCTATTTAATTCTACCTTAAGAAAATTAAATTTTATTTTTTTTATTAGTTTTATTTTAATAAAATATTAATTAATTTAATTATTTAAAATAAATTAAAATTACTTCTTATAATAATAACTTTTTTATAAATTAATAACTATATATAGGAAAATAAGATATAAATATTAAGACCTTTATTAGTATATCTAATTTTAGGTTAATTATTAATATTAAAGTAATATATATCTTAGTAAAGATTAATAATATAAATAATTAATTTATTTAATAAGTTATAAATAAATACTTAATATAAGAGATATTAATTATAGCTCTATATAAAGATTTAACTTAATTATATAATAATATTATAATATAACCTTTCTTAATATAGTTATTTTATTAAAAGAATATATATTTTACTTTTTTTATACTTATATCTCTCTTAAGGGATTATATTAAAGTATATATATTAATTATATTTAATAAAAATAAGATTATTATTAGTTATAATTAATTTTTTAAAATATTAACCTAATATTAATATATAAGAGACTCTAGCTTAATTAACTTATTTATATTTAATTTACTTATTCTTATAACTTAGATAAGATCTTTAAATTAATTTTATACCTTAAGATAAAATAATAATATAAGGAAATATTAATTTTATTTAATTACTTAATAATTTATTTAAGCTATATTTTATATCTTATTTTTAAATATCTATTACTTTTAACTTATATTACTTATTTTTTATACTTAGCCTTTAATAATATACCTTTATTAACTTAATTTATTAAAAAAATAATTACTTTATTATAATTAAATCTATTAAATTTACTTTAAATACTTATACTTAGTAGCTTAGCCTTCTTTTTAGGCTTCTTCTTATCCTTAGCCTTAGCCTTCTTTAGCACCTCCTGAGAAAAATTAGCCTTATTACCCTTAATAAGAAAAAAAGTAATAAATTACTTAATAAGGGTATTAATTTTAATAAAAATATTATTTTGAAAGAAAAGAAATTATTTAATAATATATTTTTATTTAATATATAAAATAATTATTAATAAAAGGAAATTAAAAAAAATAAGATAAATAATAAATAAAAATATATTAAATTAATTAAGAATTAAAAATATAAGAGATAATATTTAAATAAAATATTATATTATTAAGATATAATATAACTTTATTTATAAGTAATAAATTAGATATAATATATTTTATTTTCCTTTTTATTTATCTTAATATTTTTAAAATAATTTAATTTCCTTAAGAAAAAAAAACAAGTTATATAATATAATATAAATTATAATTAATTAAGAAATTAAATATATACCTAATAAGTATAAGATTATATATATATATTAAAGAAAATTATATCTCTTTATATATATAGGCTATTTTGTATTAGGTTAGGCTAAGATAAAGATATAAAACTAATTTCCTTTTACCTCTCTTACTTAATTTCCTTTTTATTTATCCTCCTCTTATTAAGATTTCCTAATAGTAATTAAATCATGCCTAATTTATATTTTATTATTAATATATATAGCCTAAAGCCTTTACCTAAGTCTAGCTATTTCCTTATTATATCGCTTAAGTTAATTAATAAGAATAAATATAATAAAAAACTCTTATTAGATAAAAGTAATTATAATTATATTAACATCTAGTAAATTTTTAATTTCTTTCTTAATAAGATTTATCTTATTTAGTACTTAAATATTAATTATAATATACTTAATATTATTATCCCTTATATTATTATAATATATAAAAAAGAATATTTTTATAAAAATTACTAAGAAAATAATAATAACCCTTAAGGTATTTACTTTTTTATTATTTTAAATATAGCTCTTAGTAATATAACTTTTATTGCTTTTTATAATAATTTTAAAAATAAAAATAATTATATCTCTTTTATTAGTAATCCCTATAAGTCTACCTTAAATTTAATATATTTTACTTTTTTTTTTTCCCCTTATTACTTAAATAATATAATATAGGTTAGGCCTAATTTATTTTTTTATATTATACCTAATTTATATTTTATTATCTCTGCTTTATTATTTATATAATAAAATATAAATTAGACTTACTTTACTTTTCTATATTATACTTAATTTATATTATATTATTTATACTTTATTACTTATATAATATAATATATATTACACCTAATTTAATTTTTTATATTATACCTAATTTATATTTTACTATTTATACTTTATTATTACTCTTTTATAATACCTAATATTATTAATTCTTTTAATTAAGTAATAAAAGTAAAGTTTATTATTATATTTATAAAAAGAGTAATTAAAAATAAAAAATTAAATTAAGCCTTAATTTTTTTACTTTAAATCCCTAATAAACTAAGTTTTTATAAATAAATTTAATAATACTTAAATATTATTAATTCTTATTTTAATAATAATAAAAAATTAATAAGGCTAAGTCTTAAGAGAAGGCTAAAATTATAATAAGTAAATTATATTTAATTTATATTATTAACCTTTATATTAAGTTTATTAAGATCTAAGATATAATTTATAAAATTATTTATTAATATTTAATCCCTATATTTATCCTTATTTTTAATAACTTTACTAATATTAATAAGAAGAATTCTTAAGATTTTCCTAATATTATAGCTATTATTTTAATATAAATTACTTAAATTCTTAGTTTTATATTTATTACCTAAAACCCTAATATTAAATATTCTTTTAATAAAAATATATTTCTTTATTAATACCTTCTAGGATATAGATTAAATTAGAAATATATTATTACTAATAGGTTTTCCCTTAAGTATTGCGGCTTGGTTCCTCGTAATAGCGCTATAAGACCTATAGGCAGTTATTGCACCTTCTGTAATTGCTACAATAGCGATTATAGCCCAATCTTTTGCCCCGTGGCGCAGCGGCTAAGGTGCCCGCAGCTATGACCTTGCCGTCACATTAAGGACTTAAATTATATTATTTAAATAATATTTATATCTAATAATTATTATAATAAGAATACTAATTTTTTTTTAATTAGCTAACTAAAAAGATAATAAACTCGAAGTAGCTTAGCTATTATAATCTTACCTAGGTTTCTAATAATAATATTATTAAAGGTTTTAATATATTTATTAATATTATTATTAATAATTAGCTAATAATTAAAAAGAAAATACTTAATTAGTATAATAAAGATATAGCTAGCCTTAATATTACCTTTATAGCTATATTTAATAATAAACTAATTATAGCCCTTTAACCCTACTTTTTACCCCTTAATAACCTTATAGGCATTAAGTTCTATAAATCTATTATAAGCTGCATTAACTCTAATAACCTTACTAAGATATTAATAAATAAAGCTTTTACCTTAAATACTAAATATTTACCTAGGATATCTAAGATAAGATTTAAATAAATTATTAATATTTTAAAGTATATTTATAATATCCTTAATTTAATAGAAAAAAATTAAGGAAAATAAAAATACCTTTATTATAATAAAATAGTTAATAAATTAACAACTTCTTAATAATTATATCTCTAAAGTCTATAATAATATTAAAATAATTAAATATACCTAAGACTACCTTAGTAAAATAAATATATTTATTACTTAGCTTTTTAAATAAGCTATATTTAAGTTTTTTATATTATTACTTTAACTTAATTAAATGTATAATCTAGATACGCTTTATAATAAATAAACTCTCTTATTAGCTTAAGATTTATCTTAATAGTAATAAAAAAAGGTTTAGTTATTTAGGCGTTACTAAGTTATTAATAAATTACCCGCTAACTTATATATAATATTACCCTCTTATTTATATATAGTATAATATAAATTATGCTTAATTTAGATTTATATATTATGCCTAATATATATTATATTATTATTCTTTTTATTTTAATTTATTAATCCTTTTAGATATAATAATAATATTTAAAAGAATAAAAATTTTAATAAAATATATATTCCTCTTAAATAATATAGGTATAAGTAAGACTTATATTTATTTTCTTTTTATTTACCTTAGCGCTAAATAATTAAAAAAGAAATAAAATCTTAAAAAAGATATTAAGTATTACCTAAGTCTTATTATTATTTTAATATATTCTCTTATTTAAATATATATTAAGATAAAAAATTATTTTATTAATATAAATATACTTATTTTTTATATTTAATATATTACTTTTTTAAATAAAAATATTAAGGTTTATAAAATAAATACATTAATCTATTATATTATGAGTTTAAATAAAAAAAACCCCTAAATATTTATTTTAATTACTTTTAATTTATATTTTATTAACTTATCTTAAACTAATTATATTATTAGTTTTATTAATTATATTATACTTTTTTATAATTTATATATAAAAGAAAACTATTTTTTTATTTTTAAAGAAAAATATATCTTACTCTTTATAATAAAGTATTAAAAATAATTATAAAAATAATAATAAAAAAATAAGATATAACTTATATTAAAAATTCTAATAATAATAATAATTATATAGATCTTAAGATAACCTAAGATATTATAAAGGTTAATAATAAATTCTAAAAAAAGGTATTTAATATATATCTTATTAAATTAAGGCTAATATAATTAGTTTTATTATTAACCTTTCTCTTATTAATAATAACCTAATTATATATTATTTTAAAAATAATTATATTTCTAAATTTTATTTTAATTTCTTAGTTATTAATATTATTATATTACTTTATATTACCTAAAATAGGGATTAAAGTATCTTAATTAATATCTCAATAGTTTTAATAATAAAGGCTCTATACCCAAAGCCAGAGGTCTCAATAGGCTTAAATTAATAAGGTTTATCTATGTAATCATTAATAGCTTTAATAACGCATTAAAGCTAGCTCTATTTATAATAAATAGCTTATATCTTAACTAACTAAAGAGGTTAAAATCCTTATAAAAGCCCTTTACATAACAGCTCTCCCCTCTAACGTTAACCTTCTAATCGCAATTCTCGACTACTCAAAGAGGTTAAAATCGCTTTTATTATCCTTATAAGAGGAGATTTAACCATAACTAATAATAACCACTATAACTAACTAGTTAACCAATTAATAACCAGTTAACTAATTAATAATATATTAAGGAGATCATAATAGCTACTTTCCGCAGAGACCTTTAACTAAATATTTAAAGTAGCGTAGCTAATACCTATTAGTATACCTTTTAATATAACTAAAATAACCTTGCTAAGGAGGTCTATAAGCTTTATAAGGGCGCAAAAAGCATATATAATAGGCTATAAGTAATAATATTAGATAATAGCCTTAAGAGTATTAAGATAAGCATATAATATAATAAATTAATACTAATTAAACTTATAATCTTTAGTTATAATATCCTTTTTCTACCTAGCCTCTTTTTACTTAGTTATAATACTAATAAAAGGTTTAACTTTATTAGAAAAGAGCTTTCCTTATTAAGGGCTCTTAAAAAGAAGCTAGAGGAAGGGAAAGATCTTATTAGCGAAGATATTAAATTCCTTAAGGACTTATAAGATAATAAGCGGCATAAGGCATAGGTTATAATGCTTATAATAACTATAAAGACCTTCTATACCGCTAAATAAAAGGATTAAAGAAGTCTTATAGCTAGCTAGGATCTAGCCATATAGCTATAGGCGTAACTATATTGGGAAATAGGGGTTATCGGCGTTATAGGTTTTAAAGGGATTGGTTCCTAGAGTTAGCATTAGAGTTTAAACCTAAAAAGAGTTAGCGCCGGGGCTTAGCGCCAGACTCGGTGGCAGATAAAAGTCTATAGGTTTAATTAATTAAACCTATCTGGTTAAATATATAATATATATATCTTAGCTCGTATAAATATGCGAATAATAATAATTTCAATAGTAATTTTAATAATAATTAGTTATTAATATAGTATAGCTTACTAAGAATATAAATAATAATTATAATAATATATTTTAGTATTTTAAGTAATTTATTATTTTTTAAATAATTAAAACCCTATTCTTTAACTCTCTTAAAGATATAATCTTACCTTTATTCCTTATATAATAAGGCATAAATATTAAATAAATACTTCTTATATATCTTATAAGTTAGCTATTAAGTTTATACTTACTTAAATATAACCCCCTTTATAAAGAAAATACCTTTAGCCCTTAATATATTACTAAGGGCATTTTTTATTATAATTATCTTAAGTATAACCCTAATATTAAAAAGCTTATTATATTTTAAGAATTAAATAAAATACCTATTTAGATTATATATTTAGATCTTTATTATATTACTAGCTAAGAATATTACTAAGGTTTTAATCTTATTAATTAGGTTATATATAATATCTTTAAGTATATATATATATACTATATAATATACTTATTTATTAAATTACTTAAGAATAAAAAAACCTATTTTACTATTAACCTTAAGGCATCTAATGTTTATATTATTAAGCTTAGGTATTATTATAAGCTTATTTTTAATATTAAGTTATATAATATATAACATATATAATAAGCATAGACCATATCTAAATATATACTATACTTTTCCCTCTTATACCTAACTTTCTAATTAATTAATTAATTTTTATACTATAAATAATATTAGACCTAAATACTAAAGCTAGAACCTTTTTTACCCCTTAAACCCTTTAAGATAACCTAAAGCTAAGAATCTAATACGCTATAGGGATTTATAAAATTAATAAGTAATAATTATATTATTATAAATAAGGGATTTAATTATAATGCAATTAGATCCCTAAGTTATATTAATTATCTAATTTAGAGAAATAAATTATAATATAATTTATCCTTAACTTAGATTTATAAGGGTTTTTTCCTAAATTATATATTATTAAAGAAATAACTACTTATTTACGTATTAATTATAATATATCACTTATTAATAAGTATTAAGCTTACAATTTTATTATATAATATAAAAACCTTAAGACTTACTTTTTTATAAATATAAATACTAAAAGGCTAAATATAAAAATCTAATAATTATTTATTAGTAATTTTAACTTATAATAAATATACTTATAAAAAATAATAATAAATTAAATAATATTTAAAACTGTAATAAGATTAGCTTTCTTATAAGTATAAGTATAATTAAAATAATTATTATAAGTATCAAAAGGTATAAATAATTAAAATTAATATAGCCTAAAAGCTAAAAATAAATTATAATAATTTAAGTAATTAATATAAAAGGCTAAGTAATCTAGTTATTTATTATTAATATAAGCTAATATTACTTTATTAATTAATACTAAAAGAATAACCTTTTTAGTAATTAAGCTATTATAAGAACTTAAAATAGCTAAATTAATAAGAAGATTAATCTTAAGTAATTTAAATATTTTAATTAATATATAACTAAGTAATTACATAATAAGTATTATTTTTTAATTCTTAATAGCTATAAAAATTATTATTTTATTAATTTTAAGAAATATTTTAAGAAAAATAAAGTTATTATATTTTATATATTACCTTATTTATTTATTTTTTTAACCTTTTAATATTAGGTATTTTAATTTATTTAAAAAGACTTATAGCTAAGAAATAAAATATTTAATTAAATACTTTATAACTTATATTTTAAAGGCTAAGTTTCTTCTTATTTTTTATATTAATTATTAAGCTCTTATAAAAAAGAGAAATATTTAATTAGTCTTTAAAAAAACTAAGATTATTTATCTTAACTTAAAAAGTATAATCTTAAAGCTTAATATATTCCTATAGACTTTAATATATATTAAAGAGGTAATTAGCCCTATAAACCCTTAGGTCTTAAAGATGTTAAAGAGTATACTTAAGGCTTAATCTTAATTTAAATACCTTAATAAATAAATTAAGTAATATTAAAATAACTCCTTAGAGTTAATTCTAAGACCTCTTAAGTCTCTTATTAAAAGAATTATAATAATAATATATAAGGATATCTTATTAAGGGCTAAAGTCTAAGATCGTAAATAAGTAAATAAGATATTAAGTTAGCATTAAAGGGTAAAAAAAACGTAATTATAGAGAAGAGGGGTAATAATAATAAAAAAGAGAAAATAAATAATTATTTAGATAAATAATAATATATAAGTAATAATAAAATTCTTAAAAATTAATATTTAAGGAAAATTAATATATCTAAGGGTTTAATATTATAATATATATAAAAAGACTAATTATAATATAAGGACTTATTAAGTAGTAATTAAGATTTTTAATAAAAAATATAATAATTAATATTAATTAATTAGTTAATTTATTATGTTTTTATTGAAATTTTTAACTTAACGGTATAAAAAAAGTATAATATATACTTAAATATAATATATACTTATTATATATATTAAGCTATTAAAAAACTTTTTATTATTAATAATTCTAATAATATTATTTTAAGCTTAAATATTATTATTACTTATTTTAATATTATTAAGTTAATTAATATAAAGGTATTACTTAATTTTAATATTTATTACTATACCCTTTGTATTACCTATAATTCCTACAATACTAAAGTCTTTAAATATAAAAATTCTTTTATTAAAGGTTATATTAATAATCTTTATTTTATAGTTAATTTCCTTTTTAACCCTAGTACTTTATTTATAAAGAGCTAAATAAAAAATCTTTATATTCTTAAAAGTAAAAATAATAAAATTATAATTAGTATTAAGTATATTATATACCTAATTTATAATAATATTAATAATAAATTTTACTATTAAAATTACTATTAAAATTACTATTATTTATATATTTAGATAAGCTAAGATATATATATTATATATTTAATTAAGTAAATTTAATTAATTAAACCTATAAACCTCTATCTACCTCTAAGTCTAGCGCTAAGCCCTAGCCCTAATACTTTTTAAGTTTTTAAAACTCTAATACTAATTCTAAGAACTAATCCCTCTAAAACCTATAATATTAATAACCCTTATTTCCTAATATAATTATACCTATAGCTATGTAGCTAGATCCTAGCTAATTAACTTTTTTAATTCTCTTATTTAGTCTAATAAAAGCTATTAATACTTATAATAAGAGTTATAAGCTATGTTATATATTAATTATATTTTATATCCCTAAGGAATTAGTCTTTTTTATTAATACAAACTTATTTTTTTTTTAGCCTTTTTTTAAGATCTTTTAATAAAAAAAGCTTTTTTTTAATAAAATTAATCCTTTTATTAATATTATTATTAAATAAAAAAAGGCTAAATAAAAGAACAAAAATATTATAATTAAAGATTATAAGTTTAATATATTTTAAATTATTAAGGTCTTTACTTAATATAATATTTTAAAAATATTTATTTAATATAATTTCTTATAGCTTATTATAAATATTTTTTATACCCTTATAAAGCTTATAAATTTCTTTATTAAGGTTATCTTAGTTATATTAAAAGGCATATTAATAGGTATTAATTATATTACTTTAATTACTTATTTAAAAGTCTTTATAAAAAATAGCTATTATAATTATTAATATATTATTAATTAATTAATTAGTAATAGATTAGTTAATTAATTAGTTAACTAGTTAGGTATAGTTAAACCTCTTTTTATAAGGATATTAAAAGCGATTTTAACCTCTCTAAGTAGTTAAGAATTATAAGGGCAATTAGAAGGTTAGTATTAGAGAGGAGAGCTACTATATAAAGGGGATTTTAACCTCTTTAGCTAGTTAAGATATAAGCTATTTATTATAAATAGAGCTAGCTTTAGTATATTATTAAAGCTATTAATAACTATATAGATAAGTCTTATTAATTTAAGCTTATTAAAATTTCTAGCTTTAGGTATAAAGTCTTTATTATTAAAATTACTAAGATATTAATTATAATACTTTAATCCCTATTTTAAGTAATATAAAATTAAATAATAATTAATAATAAATTAACTTTTTATTATAACCTTAATTAAAAAAATAAATACTTATTTACTACTATTAATTATATTAATATAATTTACTAAGTAATTATTAAATTTCTTATTTTTATTTAAATATTAGATTTTTTTATAAATATATAATAAAATAAACAAAATATATTTTCTTTTTTATTAATACTCTATAGCTATAATAATAAGCACTTACTTAATATAATGTAAATTATACCTAATTTAGATTTTTATATTATACCTAATTTATATTATACTATTTATTTCCCTCTTTTTAATTTACTTATTAATATTTTAAAGTATTATTATTCCTTTCTTTACTTATATTAAGTATAAGACTCTTATTATTTATTCTTTAAATAAGATATATAAATAAAATACTATTATTTAATAATAAAATAATCTAGAGGTAAATATTAAAGTTTTTATTACTAATATTAATATTGTAGCTATTAATATAAATATATATACTTATTATAATATTACTATTTTCTTTTTATTATATTTAAATATATAAATAAATATCTAATATAAAAAGGAATTATTTATATTAATTAAAAAAAATATAATATTAAATAAATACTTAAGTATACTAAGATATATTGTTATAATATAAAATATATTAATATTATTAAACAATCTCTTAAATTATCTATAGAGATTAATCTTTCCTCCTAAGTTAAAAATAACCTTTATAAGATTTTAATCTTTAAGACTATAAAGATATTTCTTTATTAGGAATTTAATTAATTCTCTTAGGTTATTTATTATAACCTCTTTAGCTATAACTTTAAGTATTATAATAAATAAGTTATAAGACTTAATTACTTTT
This sequence comes from Fusarium sp. M6JPR69, assembly GCA_037576055.1. Taxonomy (NCBI): domain Eukaryota; kingdom Fungi; phylum Ascomycota; class Sordariomycetes; order Hypocreales; family Nectriaceae; genus Fusarium; species Fusarium sp. M6JPR69. The sequence continues at coordinate 31,485 of JBBEOF010005263.1, forward strand.
TTTTTATTATTACTAAAATTATTCTTATTAACTTAGATATAAAGAAGGTATTTTAATAAGAAAATATACCTTATTTACTCTTAGGCTATATTAAGATTACTAAAGATATTAATAAACTTAATAATTAAATTAATTTATTTTAGAATTTTAATTTTAACCTTTAGGAAAAGTTTTAATTACCTTCTTTAAGTTATTTAAAGGTATAAAAAGAATAACTTATTAATAACCCTAAATTAATATAAGATTAAAAAAAACTTAGGTATATTATAATAAATTATAAGAGATTTAAGCTTAAAAAACTAAAAAATAAAAAGGATTAATTTAATAATAAAAAAAATACCTATTAAATTAGAGTTAAACTAAGATAATAATCTTAAGTCTAAGAATAAGGATTAACCCCCTAGATATATAACTAAATAAATAACTAAAGAGATAATTATACTTAGTGAGCTTATTTATTAAAAAAGTAAGAAATATACTTAGACTTTTCTACTTAAGAGTTAAGGCTTAAGCATTAAGTAAGCTTATTAAGAATAATTTAGTAATTATAAGGTAATATAAGGTAATATAATATAAGAGAAAATAAAAAGTAATATAATAGAGGGGTAATATAAGGTAATAATATAATAAAGAATTAATTATATCCCTATATTAAATAAAAGGTTATATAGTATCTTATTATAACTAAAAGGAGTAACTAGCCTAGCTACTAGAGCGGGGGGCTTTTTTAGTAAAAAGGCTAGCCCCCTATAGGTTAAGGGAAGTACCCCATAGCGTAAAAATACTAAGTGAGAATACTTAGGGTTAGGCCTTAGTAGAAATAAAAAGCTTTTTTATAACAAAGCTAGCTTATTAATTAATAAAAGTATTATATTTTAGGAAATTAAGGTTAATAAAAAGAAATTAAAAAGTAAAATAAGATTAATAAAATAATTTAAAAGTAATTATTATAATAATAATAAAATAAGCTAGCTAAAATAATTAAATAAAGTAATACTAAGAAAAAAAAAATAAAAAGTATATTTTAAGAAGGGGGGTTTTTCTATTATATATTATAAACATGCCTTAGTTAAGGTATATTTATTTTATATAGGTATTTAGCGCAGCGCTTATAGCTTACCCCTAAAGATATGTTTTTTTTCTTACCTAAGGTATATTTTTAAAAAAAACTAGGTTCTTAGGGTTATAAGAAGATAATAATAAATTATAAGGTAAAATACTCTATAATTAATTAATAATAAGTTACCTTATATCTATAACTTACTTTACTTTTAAGATATTAATATAACCCTAGTATTTAGAGGTTTTTTAATATAATTTATTTTTATTTAAACTATGCCTTATTTAACCTAAGCTAGAAGCTCTAGTAATTAATTATATTCTACTAAAGATAAGGTTTATAAGATTTAAGATTAGAGATAGATAAATAAAAAAAGTAAATATAAATTAATTTTAAGCTATTTAATTAAGGCTTTTTTTATTTCTTTTAAGCTTTTTTAATTACTTTTTTTTTCTAATATCTTAGTTTTTATTATTTCTATAAGCTTAAAATAAAATACTTTATTTATATCTTTATACTCTTAATTCTTATATATAAAATTTATAAAATTATTATTTTTAGTAATAATATCTAATATTACTTAGGTTAAATCTCTTATAACTTAGTCTTAGTAATATCTAGCTAATTATTAAATAAGTAAAGTTTTTATATTTTTTAAAAGATATTAAAAAGCTTAATTAATTACCTTATTTAATACCTCTAGGCCCTCTTACTAAAAAGCTAGGTTTAAAATAAAAAATACTTCTAAGTATATATTTAATATATTATATTATTAAGTATTATTATTTAACTTTATATTACCTAAAATAGGGATTAAAGTATTATTATTAATATCTTAGTAAGTTTAATAATAAAGGCTCTATACTTAAAGCTAGAGGTCTCAATAGGGATAAATTAATAAGGTTTATTTATATAATTATTAATAGCTTTAATAATATACTAAAGCTAGCGCTATTTATAATAAATAGCTTATATCTTAATTAACTAAAGAGATTAAAATCTAACCCCTTTATAAAATAGCTTTCCCCTTTAATACTAACTTTTTAATTACCCTTATAATTTTTAACTACTTAAAGAGATTAAAATCTTAAGGGGTTATACTTTTATTATCCTTATAAGAAGAGGTTTAATTATAACTAATAATAACTATAATTAACTAATTAACTAACTAGTTAATTAATTAATAATATATTTATAATTATAATAGCTTTCTATAAAGATGTTTAACTAAGTAATTAAAGTAATATAGCTAATACTTATTAGTATACCTTTTAATATAACTAAGATAACCTTAGCGAGGAAGTTTATAAGCTTTATAAGGGTATAAAAAATATTTATAATAAGCTATATGAAATAATATTAAATAAATACCTTTAGAGTATTATATTAAGTAAAAACCTTAATAATTTAAAATATATTAAACTTATAATTTTTAATTATAGTATTTTTCTTTTTTTATTTAGCCTTTTTTTACTTATTAATAATATTAATAAAAAGATTAATTTTATTAAAGAAAAGCTTTTTTTATTAAAAGCTTTTAAAAAAAGACTAAAAGAAAAATAAATTCTTATTAATAAAAAAATTTAATTCCTTAGGGACTTAAAATATAACTAATATATAATATAGCTTATAACTCTTATTATAAGTATTAATACTTTTTATTATATTAAATTAAAGGATTAAAGAAGTCTTATAACTAGCTAAGATCTAGCTATATAGCTATAGGCGTAATTATATTAGGAAATAAGGGTTATTAGTATTATAGGTTTTAGAGGGATTAGTTCTTAGAGTTAGTATTAGAGTTGAAACCTAAAAAGAGTTAGCGCTAAGGCTTAGCGCTAAACTAAAACTTAGAGGTAGATAGAGGTCTATAGGTTTAATTAATTAAACCTATCTAGTTAAATACATAATATATATATCTTAGTTTATATAAATGTATAAATAATAGTAATTTTAATAGTAATTTTAATAGTAAATATTATTAAGTATAAAATAGCCTTTAATAGATATAAAAGCACTTTTAAAAAACTATAATAAGATATAATATATAAATAATAAAAAAATTACCTAAGCTTAAGGCTTATACTAATTATATACCCTCCTCTTAGCCTTAGTAATTTAATATATTTTATTAATAGTTATTTTAAAAAAAATTATATAATATATATATATAGTGAGCTAGATAGTAAGCAAATAAGATAAAAAATGCCTTAACTTATATTATTTCTATTTAATTAATTAATTTTTAATTACTTAATATATTATAATTTAATAAAGAGGCTAAAACTCTTTTTATACTTTAAGCTTATTAAAATATTTTAAAATTACGTCTTAGAGGTATTATAAAGCTTTATTAAGTTAACTATTAATACTCTTAAATTAAAATAATAATATCTAAGCCTAAATTAATATTATTTCTAATTTATATTAATTAGTTAATTTAATAAAATAAATCTGTATTTATTTTATTTTTAACTAAGATTTATAAGAATTTCTATCTTAGCTATATATATTAAAAAAAAAATTAATTAATTACTTATTACTTATAATATATTATTAATTAATATATATTAATTTTTAAACTTTATTAAGTAATACTTAGAGCTTAAGATATATTTTTCTTCTTAATATAATAATTAAAGAGCTAAATATAAAGATTTAATTATTATTTATAATTAGTTTAAGCTTATAATAAATATAATTAAAAAATAATAATATCTAATTACATAATATTTATAATTTTAATAAGATAACCTTTTTTATAGATATAATTATAAATAAAATAATTATTATAGGCTTAAAAAGTTATTTAAAGCTAAGATTAATATAGATTAGAAACTAAAAATAAATTATAATTATATAAGTAATTAATATAAAAAGCTAAGTAATTTAATTATTTATTATTCATATAAGCTACTATAATTTTATTAATTAATATTAAAAAAATAATATTTTACATAATTAAGTAATTATAATAACTTAAAATAATAGGATTAATAATAAGATTAATTTTAAATAGCTTAAATATTTTAATTAATATATAATTAATTAATTAATTAATTTTTATTATTTTTTAATTTTTAATCTTTATAAAAGTTATTAATTTATTTAATATAAAAAATATTATAAAAAAGGTTATTTAATTTTATATATTCTTATATTTATTTTATATATTTTAATTTCTTAATATTAAATATCTTAGTATATTAAAATATCTTTATAACTAAATATAAAATATCTACTTAAATATTTTATAACTTATATTTTAAAAATTAAGTTTTTTTTAGCCTTTTATATTATATATAAAGTTATTATAATAAAACAAAATATTAAAAAAGCTTTTAAAAAAATTAATTTTATTTTTTTTAAACTTAAAAATTATAATCTTAAAGCTTAATATATAATTATAGATTTTAATACTTATTAAGATAAGAGCTAAGCCCTTAATTTCTTAGGTCTTAAGAATTCTAAGGATTATATTTTAAGCTAAATCTTAATTTAAAGATATTAAAAAATATATTAAAAGATATTAAAATAAGTATTTAAAATTAATTCTTAAAGCTATAAGGTCTTTTTTTAAAAAAAATACATATATATTAGTATATTTTATTAATTATTAAAAATAAAGATTTTTTAGAAATAAATAAAATACTTAATTAATATTAAAAATAAAAAAGACTTAGTTATAAAAAAAATAATAATAATAAAAACAATAAATAATTTATTAAATAAATATTAATATATAAATAATAGCTAAATTATTAAGAAATAATAATTAAGAAAAATAAATATAATTAAGTATTTAATATTATAATATTTATAATAAGTCTAGTTATAATATAAGGACTTATTATGTAATAATTAAAATATTAAAGGAAAAATATAATAAATAATTTTAATTAATTAAATAATTTATAATATTTTTATTATAATTTTTATTTATAAGGGTAGGGAAAATAGTTTATTTATTTAATTAGTTTATTTATTATATAGATATATATTAGTATTATTTTATAAATTAATCTTAAAAAAATAACCTTTTAAGTAACTAAGTTATTATAATAATTTAAAAAAGTTATATTAATAATAAAATTAATTTTAAAGACTTTAAATATTTTTATTAATATATAATAAAATAATTAAATAATTTTTATTATTTTTTAATTTTTAATAAGTATAAAAATAAATATTTAATTAAATTTAAAATATATTATATAAAAAATAAAAGTATTAAGTATTATATATTATTTTATTTATTTTAATTTCTTAATCTTAAATACTTTAATATACTTAAAAGTATTTATATTTAAAATATAAATCTTTTAATTAAATATTTTATAATTTATATTTTAAAAAGTTAATTCTTTTTAATTTTTTATATTATATTTTAAGCTATTATAATAAAAGAAACTACTAATTTAGCCCTTAAAGAAGCTAAGCTTATTTCTCTTAACTGAGAAAATATAATTATAAAGCTTAATATATAGCTATAAGCTTTGATACTTATTAAGGAAAAAACTAAATTATTAACCCTTTAAGTCTTAAAAACCCTAAAGAGTATATTTAAGGCTTAATTTTAATTAAAATACCTTAAGATATAAGTTAAAAGGTATAAAAGTAGCTTCTTAGAGTTAATTCTAGAAGCTATATAGTTTATTTCTAAGGAAATAAAAATAATTATATATAAAATTATTTTATTAAAGGCTAGGGTTAAAGACCGTAAATAAGTAATAAAATATTAAGTTAATATTAAGGGGTAAAAGAAATCTAATTATAAAAAAAAAATAATAATAATAAAAGAAATAAGTAATTAATTAAATTAATATTAATATATAATTATAATAAAATTATTCAGAAATAATAAGTAAGAAAGATTAACATAACTAAGGGTTTAGTAGTATAATATTTATAATAAGGTTAATTATAATATAAAAATATATTAAGTAATAATTAAAATATCTAAGGAGAAATATAATAAGTAATTTTAATTAATTAAATAATTTATTATATTTAATTATAATTTGTATTTTATAGCTTAAAAAAGATATTTAATTTACTTACTATCTAGCTTACTATATATATATATTATTACTTAGTATTATATTATAATATTATAATATAAAGATCTTTATACTTTATACTAAAAGGCTACTATTAAGATAAATAATAATAATAAAATACTTAAGTATTTAATTAATTAATTTTATTTATATAAAAAATACCTATATATCTAGTCCTATATAAGGCTAGTTACTTCTCTTATATTATTAAGCTCTTAGCTTAGGCAAGTTTTAGATATAGGCTATACTCAGGTCTTTATACTCTTATTAGTAATTTAATATTAGTTATTAAGAAAGAAATAGTCTATGGTTTTTTCTTAGGGGTTATCTTAAACAGAGTTTTATAAGATAAGTAATAAGATAGCTAGCTAGCTATTTAATAGTAAGTAGTCTTATTAAAAAGGAAACTCTTAAAATAAGATAAACTAAGTAGTATTTAAAATAAATTATTATAGGGTAATTAGGTTTTAAAGTAATAAGTAAATTTTATTATTAATACTATTAAGGCTATCTTATATTAAAGAGCTAAGTAATATACAATTAGCCTTAGTAGTAATTCTATAGCTATAAAGCTAGAAAATAAATTATATTAAGGTAGCTTTTAATTTTAATATATTACTAAGTATATATTATAATATGTAATACTTAATATGCTTAAGGATACTAGGGATAGCTTCTTATATAGCTATTATACTTAGAGTATTAATTACCTTTTAGTTAACTTTTTTATTTTTAATTAAATAGCCCTCCCTAAGAAGAAAAAGTTATAAAACTACTATAATTATAAAGAGCTATAATATAATTATATTAAAGTTATATTATATATTATTAAGGGTAATACTAAGGACAATAAGAATAGAAATTATAATAAAATTATATTTAATATCTTTAGTCTAATAATAAAAGAAATATAAAAAATTACAGTTTTTCTTTTTTAAGCTAATTAAAGGTCTTAGTAATAAATTAATTAAATATATTTCTTATAACCTTTTTTAATAATTATTTATTTTAATATAAATATTTATTAAATTATTATAAGCTTTTTATTACTTTTTATTAACCTTAAATAATAGCTAATTACTAGGTTCTTTAAGGCTAATATAGCACATAGTATAGAGTATAAGTTATTTAATTACCTAAGTATATTATTACTTAGTTTCTTACTTATAACTATAGGTAATAGGCTTCGTATTAGCTATCTTAATACTAAACCTATTAACTTTAAACCTAGCTATATAAGAGATCTCTTATTAATATAATAAATCTTAAGCCTCTTAGATTAGCTAATTTAATACATATTTAATAAATATATAGGCAAGGTTATTAGAATCTTTTAATATAATAGGGCTTAGGTTAATATTAAAAGAGACTAATTTATATAAAAACTCTTTTTAGTTAATAAAGTTATAAAAGTAATTAATTAAGCTAAGCTAATTAAGCTAGGGCTATAGCTATATATATTAGTTTAGCTACTTTATAAAATTAATCTTTTTTTAATAAATAAAAAAAACCTAGGCCTAAAATACTATAAAGAGATTTATCTAATTAAATAGTTTTATAATAAGCTATTATATATTAATCTTAAAATATTTAATATAATAACCTTTTTAATAAAAACTATTAATAAAATACCTTAGAATATTATAACTAAAAAAAAAATAATAATATAATTATTTAAGCTATAACCTTATGTAATTTTTTAAGTTAGCCCTTTTAATTAAATTATTAATACTTTAATAATAAATACTAAGAGGGTTTTATAAGGCTAAAATAGACTTAAGGGTAATTAGAGCTAAATATATACTTAAAGGTATTTTATATTTATTTATTTAAGCTTAAGGATAAAAGGGTTAAATAAAATAAAATAAGATAATTAATTAAGACTATTAATATTTTTAATATAATTAAATAATTACCTTTATTAAATAGTTAATTAGATATTTATTAATATAAGATTATAAAAAATTATTTTAAGTATTACTAAATATAATTATTAAGAATAATAACCTTATAGGTTTTATAAATAAAAAAAAAAGCTTAAGATATAAATAAAATATTTTATTTTAAGTAAATAAATAAAAATTTTTATAATTATTAAATTATATATTAATTAATAATAATTTTAAAAAAGCTTATAAATTTTAATACTAATTCTATAACCCTTACCTAAAGTAAAATATAATTAGTAATTAATCTTAGAGGGCTAAAATAAAAAGGTTATAACTTATATAAAGGTAAATAACCTTAAAATAACCCTAAATTTAAGAATTAAATTAATATCTTAAAAATAAAATATATTCTAGGTATTATATTATTTAAAATAATTTAATTAAATATTATTTTATTATTTTATTAACCTTTAGGCTCTTATACTAATAAAAATCTAGTTTTTTAAAAAAGCCTAGGGTTAATAAGGTATCAGACCTAGGCTTTATAAGTAAGCTATTAGCGCTATACTAAATCCCTATATAAAAGAATCCTAGGTTAGCTAACCCCTGATTATAATATATAATAGGGATTAATTATAAATTCTTTATTATATACTAGAAAGAGATAAATAAATATGTTAAATATATAAGTTAAACCCTAGAATAATACCTTTAATATTATATTATTTATAAATAAACTTATTAAGTTAAGAAACTATTAGTTATATAATTAGTTTATAATATAGCTATAAATAAAAGTATAAAAACTATATTAGCTTATATTTATTTTATATTTACCTTAGATACTTATTAATATATAAAAGAAATAATTATAAATCTTAAAATAATCCTAATTAATAAGCACCTATATAACTTATATAAAAAGCTAAAGATAAAACTTAAATTTATTAAAAATAAAATAACTAGCTATATTAATAAGAAAACATTAAAGTATTAATTCTCTTAAAAAGAGATATAATTTATTATATCTTAAAAAGTATTTAAATAAAATAATATAATAAAAAACTTAATTATAAATATATTAAACTTTATAAAGTTAAATACAGAATCTTAAAATATAACTATAAATTAGACTTGTTACCTAAGATTAAGTTTTATTTAATCTTTTATATTTTATTACTTAAAATAATAAAAAATACTATTTATATTAAAATAAGAAAGCAACTAAAAACTAGAATTAATAAATTAAAAAAATATATTATAGATATTATTCTTAATATAAATAAAATTACTAAGAAAATACTATATTTTATTAAATAAAAAAATTACTTAGACTTAGAGAATATATATAAGCTACCTAAGTACGTTACTAATATATAATACCTTTTAAGGGGCCTTTATTAATAATATTTAAACAAAGTAATAAAGTTATTAAAAAACCCTAGATCTAAAATATTAATATAAACTATAATCTAAATATTCTTTATAAATAAAGATTTTAATTATTTTAATTATTTAAGCTTATCTAAGGAAGCTAAACCCTTATATATTATTTCTATACCCTATAATACTAATTGCTACTTATACTTATAATATAACTCTAGCTAGGAAAAAGACTTATTTAGATTTTACTATGCTTTCCGCAAAGCCTTATAGTAAGAAATAAAAAGCTCTTTAGTAATAACCTCGTAATTATTTAAATAATAAGCTTCTTTTATAATATAAGATATTAATATTATTAATAAAAAGCTTAAATAAAGAAGAGAAGGGAAATTATATACGATTTTTTAAAGAAATACTTATTATACTATAATGATAGCCTAGATATATATATAACTTATATTTCTTTAAACCTAAGACTAGTTTATAAATAATACCTTATTTTAAAGAATAAAAATAACATATAATTTTAAAACTAAATTAATAAATCCTATAAGTAAAAATATAATAATTTTTAATAAAAGAAGTTTTTAATTTCTTTTTAGCTATATAGCTTAATCTTATATTAATATTATAATAAAAAATAATAATATAAATTAAAATTAAATACTTATAATAAAAGTAATTATAATTATAAGAAATAATCTTATAAATAAAATTAATAAAAAGGGAATATTATATTATAACCTAGATATAACTAAGGTTATATATTAAATATTACTCTTATAATTCCTACTAATTTAATTAGGTTACTTATTATATTTATATAAGGATGTGGGGCGGCCATTAAATCCGCCGGCCAATCGGGGTAACCCCGGCTAGTCGTCACGTGCGCAGAGACCTCCTGAAAGCTCTGCAGCCGAGCCACCGTGGAAGGCTCGGCAAGTTAAAGTCTTACACATAATAGAGACCTACCTTCAATCTACGATTTCACCATAATCCAGCCATTAACGCCCACTATCTCACAATTTATATATTATATTTACTATCTTTATATCTTAAAACCTTATTTAGAATTATATTAATAAACTTTTTATTAAACCTTAACTTTATTTTATTTTTATCTTATATTTTATTTATTAAGGAGCTTATAATTTTTTTTTTTTACTTATTAGCTTATTATTTAAATTTACTTTAAGTAATAAAAAAGTTCTTATAATTATATTTTTTTTTATTATAATTAGCTAAAAAATATTTTATCTTAGGCCTATAATTTATTATAATTAATTTATATTATTAGGCGCTTAAGCTTTTTTCTCTATACTTTAATAAAAACCTCTTAATATTATTATTAAATACTTATTTAATAATATATAAGAGGTAACTAAAGATAATTAAATTTACCTTCTAAAGGTCTAATAAGGGCCTAGAGATTACTAAGAGCCTCTTTAGGTCTAATAGCCTTAATAGGCTAATATCTTTAAGGTATTATAATACCTTTTAAAGATTTAACCTTAATAAGATTAATAAATTATAAAAGTATTATATTATATTATAATATTATAGCGCTAATATATTAATATTATTAAGTAAGAAAATATACCTTATTATTATAATAAATATACTTACTTAGTATTATTTATATTAATTTTAAATAGAGAGTAAGTTATTTTTATTATTATAATAAAAGAAGGTTTATTAAGGTAAAGTATTAAGTATAAAAGTATTTATAGAGCTTATTTAATATTAATTCTTATATTAAAAGGGATTAAGTATAATAGCTTAATTATATATGAAACTATATTTCTTTAATTAGGTTACCTTAATCTACCCTTAGGTATACTATAAGGTTAAATTACATTTTAATTACCTTTATAATAACTAATTAATCTATATTAAGAGCTAAACTACTTATTTTAATAACTATAAGTAAATATATATTATTTACTATAAGTATTTTATTAAAGAACTATAATATACTATATATAGCTAAAACTTAGAATATAATTTTTCTTTAAGTAACTTTTAAAAAAGGGATTTTATATATTTCTTTATAAACTAAATATTATATAATATCATAAGGGTAATTAATTAATTAATAGTAATAAAAGTCCTTTTTAAAAAAAAGCCTAAAGCTCTCTTATTTCTAAATTAACCCTAAAAGAAATAATAATAATTACATATTAAAGGCCTCTAACTTCTTTTCTATATATAGGAAATTACCTAATAGCCTAACCTAGCTTAGTACTTATTTCTACTAACTTAATAAGTATATAACTAAATAAGTAAGTAGGCTAGAGCTGTTATATCTTATTATTAATTCTTAATATATTAATAAAGTATTATAGCAGGCTTATAAAAGGGTCCCTATTAAGTTATTATATTTAAAAGTCTATTAAACTTTATAATATCTCTTCTTATAGCCTCTCGCCTAATTAATTTATATTTTATATATATATTTAGAATAGCTTAAGGCTAACCTTTTATATATATATAAAGTAAAAGCAATATTTAGTAAATAATATATCTTTTTTTAATAATAATCTATTAAGGCAATAATATAAAAATTACTATATATATATAAAGTAGTAATATATATTAGTCTTTTTTTATAATAGCCTAGATAATTAGCTATATATATTATAAAAGTAAGTACTAGCTAGGAGTAAGTAGGTTATTAAGGGTATATTCTTTAACCTACTAATATAATACTTAAAAAATAAATAATATAGAGCTATAATTATTTATTATAGCTTAGTATTACCATAGCTAGGTATCTTATTATAAGCTTAGATATTTATTAAATTCTTCTTAGTAAAGTAGGCTAATTTGTTAAGTCTTTTTAGCTAGTTTATTATCTTATGCCTTAAGATCCCTTTTTTTATAACCTTTTATAACTTTTTTTATTTCTCTTATTATAATAATTACCCTTAGGTAATATTAATAATTATTATTTAATTTTCTATATATATTTATTATATATTAGTTATTATTATTTTTCTCCCTTTACCTATTAGTAGTAAATAATATCGCTATAGGTCTAATAGTTAATATCTAGGTAGTAGTCCCTTAAGTAACCCTTCAGGCTATAGTTTATATAGCTATAAAAGGCATAGATTAATAATTAGTATTTATTATTATATATTAGTTATTTTTTTCTTAGTTTAATAGCTTTTATATAAATATAGCTAATAGATTTTCTTTTATTTTTTTACTACTTTGGTTTATTATTATTAAGCGAGTTTATAAGATGCCCTTAAGTTATAGCTATAATTTAGATTATAATAAGCCTTTTTTTATATCTCTTTAGTTTTTTTTTCTTAAGATATTATATATATTATTTTTATTTCTTTTTTTTCTTTTTTTTCTTAATAATCTCTTTCTCTTCAATACTTATTACTTATTAGGAAATTACTTAGTTATCCTTAGTTATATTTATTTATTATAAACTTATATCTATAGATAATAAATATTACTTATTTACTTTATTAGTTATAAAAAGGCTAGCCTTAGAGATATATCTTATTATATTTCTCTTTTTTACTTATTTTCTTCTTAATTCTAAAGTTACCTTTCTTTTATCCCTAAATAGCTATAGCATAAAATAGTAGTTTAGGACTAGTAGTTTAGCCCCCTTATCTATATATTGGGCCTAGCCCTGCGTATATCCCTATATAGCTATTAGTCTATGCCTCTAACCCCGAATAGTAGTTTAGCCTAAATTACTACTAGCCTCCCGGTTAGGTAATGCTTACTACCTGGAATGGCGTGATATAGTCGAGGAATTAACTTGGTAGCCATCGAGGGTCCAGCCTGTAGCTCACGCCATGGTTGGATCGCCGTAAGGTGGTAATCGACGCGTGTCTAGAGACTAAGAACAACAATAGAATAGCGGTCGGGCCATAGGTCCACGAGTATGAGCTGGTGGAGATAGTGAGTGGGAGGCCATTTCGAGAAGTAATGACTCGGTCCAGGATGGCGAGGGTAATGCTACAGGCGGTGAAGACGAGGGAGAAGAGAAATAGCGCAGTTTTGGTCAGCCAGAACGGTTGTCGAAATGCCTTTGCCGCAGTACCGCGCCGTGTTTGAGTTTCGTCCACAGGCTCATCCTGCATCATCAATAATGTCGCTTCGGGGGTCTTGGCTGGCATTTTAGCGTGAGGCTCATCGGCTCTTGGCCCGATCTAAGCTGGAGGCTTCGGGAACTAAAATAAGCTTTGGTTGCGGGGGAAGGGAAAACGCCTTTTTGAACATCACGAAGATTCTCCTCACTTCTCAGCCGCAAACGTGGCGTCGCACTGCATGAGAAGGATCAAGGGTGGGAGAATTTGGTTTGGATCAGCTTCTGCGAGCTTTGGGGACATCCTAACTGAAAAACTTGGGATTTCCCCTCATCCTGCAGTGAAAGTCAGGGTAGCTTGTCATGTAAGATTAGTAGCCGACGGTTCTAACTATTTCAACCGGTCATCGCTGTCAAAGAGTACCCAGAAGACATAATACAGCCAAAGCCCAGCACAGGGGACTGTGTTTGGAGATCGGGCGATGATCCCCTGTTATCCAAGTTGGCCATTGGTCCATCACAAGCCATGCGTCCTGACAAGGTCGTGAAAGGTGTTGTATTCTCTGTTAGGGACGTCAGCTGCGTAGAAACAGGCCACCTGGCACGCTCTCAGCAACTTGTTTTTACTTAGCCATGGAACCAGCATCAACTTCCTCCATCTCAAGTCATCGGATGGAGTATACTTACGCTTTGAGAGAAAGCTATTTCACAAGTTTCCGTCTAACACTGTTGAATCGGCTTTAGATCAATTTTCTGCCTAAATCTGTGTCGCTTCGACTACTTCCAAAATGACCGCCTTGTTAGTGACTTTTCAGCTACTTCCGACAGTTCACAATCCATACCGGCAGCGCAAACTCCAGAGTGCTCGATGCCAATACGTAGAAAGCATAGTCTCCGTGTTCACTGTGATTCGTGCTGATGATCTAGAATGCCCCGATAAGCGCCGTAGCTTTAATTTCTAGCCTGGCTCTCCTAGCATTGTTATTGATTGGATGATACTTGTCACTGAAGAGATACTCCCTAATAAAGAGGGGTTATCCGCTATAGCATCAAAGAACCCAGACTACATATTGTATAAACCGGCTAGGTTTCGGTGTTATATGGCATTGGGTTTTGGTGCCGTCATTGTGTTATATCCCGTGTTCTTTGACATTGTGCCTGACCTTCTCTTCAGGAGGCTCATGAATCAATAACATTGTATAAACAATCTTTAGTTCAGCTTCCTCTCCATCATATAGTAAGGCCTATAGTCTAGATGTCAAGTTGACATGGACAGCTTTTGCTTGAGTATATGCATTCATAGCGTACTGCCCGAGTTCACGTCCGATTCCAGATGACTTGTATCCTCCAAAGGGTATCCCAAAGTGAGAGTCCCCAGACGAGTTAACCCAAACCATGCCCGCTTGAAGTTTACGAGCTATCAGATGAGCTCTACTGACATTCTCGGTGAATAAAGCAGCTGCCAAGCCATAGTGAGTGTTATTACACTGCCGAATCGCCTCATCCTCAGTTGTGAATCTCGAGATGACCACAACGGGTCCGAAAATCTCTTCCCGTACAATTTTCGAATCTTCGTGAACCTGCAGAGACCAGTCAGAAAGCATTCAGCATACAGGAAGCCACCTATAGAGTTCACTGACATCGGCAAAGACTGTGGGCTTAATGAAGTAGCCCTTAGAACCATGTCTGGCGCCTCCATAGAGAAGTTTGGCACCGCTCTGCTTTCCCTCCTCTATATAGCCGAGGATCTTGTTGAACTGGGCCTCTGATATCTGGGCTCCTTGGTAGGTTTCTTCTGCAAATGGATCGCCCACCTTGTCGTTTTCCGCCGTTACCTCAAGGAATCGCTTCATAAATTCGTCGTAGATGGTGTCATGTACATAGATGCGGGAGGTTGAGGTACAAACCTGATTTCATACAGAGGTTATTGCATGTCGTGGCATCATTTCACAAGATCAATAACCAAGCCTTGGGAATACTTACCTCTCCTGAGTTTTCCATGATTCCAGAGTGGCACCATTTTGCAGCTTGATCCAAATCGGCATCACTCAGCACAAGGCTAGGACTTTTCCCGCCGCACTCCAAAGTAATATTCTTCAGATTGTTAGCGGCAGCTTTCATAATCCTTTTGCCGGTGTCTGTGCTGCCGGTAAAGGCGACTTTGTCAGCGCCCATGTGGCTCGCCAAGGCATGTCCTGCAGTAGATCCAAGGCCAGGAACTATATTGACGACTCCAGCAGGCAACCCAGCCTCGATCACTAGCTTGCCAAAGTACAAAGCGGAAAGAGGTGTCTGCTCTGCAGGCTTGAGAACGACCGTGTTCCCGCATGCAAGTGCAGGGGCAACCTTCCATGCAAGCATCATGAAAGGGTAGTTCCTGGTTGGCAAGAAGAGATTAATACCGAACCTGGCGATTCATTCGAGACCGACACTCAGCGACTGTTAACGTACCATGGAATGATCTGAGCACAGACGCCCAGAGGCTCCTGCACCACATAGGCCAGCTTGGCAGGCGATGTCTCGATGGTTTGCCCCGTGATCTTGTCAGCGGCACCGGCGTAGTAACGGAAAACGTTATATGATTCATCGAGATCCCCGCTTAATGCCGAGCTAAACGTCTTGCCATTGTCAAAGGCATCGATGGCAGCGATGAGCTCACGATCACGGTCAATCAGCTCCGCAATCTTGTATAAGAAACTGCCACGATCGATGGCTGCCAGTTCAGACCACGGGCCTTGGAATGCGCGGCGAGCGGCAGCAACAGCCTTGTCGATATCGTCATGGGAAGCTCCTTGAAGTTCCAGGATTGCTTCTTCCGTGCTATTGGCCCATCAGTCAATATCTTCAACCCATGGGAAGCTGCAATTGATTGAACAAGGGAAGAAATTCACGTTGGATTGATGACTTGGAACTTGTCACCGGCACCTCGAACAAAGGTATTGTCGATAAACAGCCCAGTTGGCTGATCATACTTGACCCCGTTGGGCAAAGTGATGGGAATAGTCTCGGACATTTGGGCAGAGGAAAGCGTCAACAGGACTGATAAGGAAAGACCTTGATGAGTTGATGCGTGCGAAGTTGAAGACTCAGAGAGGCTGACTGTGTTGATCAAGGGGTGTTATACAACTGGCACTGAGCGTCGAAGAAGCCCTGAAAGTAGAGACTCCGGTAATTTCCCGGATTCCAGACGCCGAAGTACCTTGGCCCCAGGAGAGAAAGCGGGGCCGAGGGTACCTTGTGGGGAACCTTGTGGAGTCGCGATCAACTTCTAGAAAAGGCAATTCTGAGAGCCGGTCCCCGGGCCGGTCGCATCAGCATCCGGATGAGCGCTAAAATAACACGATGTCAGTCACACACTGAGATTGCATGCCTTTCCGATCTAGACAAAGTCACCGCGTAATTGTCCCTCATTGGGGGCGCGGCCAGAGGACGTGTCTCGCCCTCCTCAGTGCAGTAGGTGGGTGCTTCTGCCTGTGATGCACCTTGAAGCCCCACGATACATTTGCCTGACAGTGCCGTAGAATAGGTACTAAGACCTGGGACATTTAAACCTTGGTACGATCTTCAAAGACCAACTCACCGATTGATCATCTATCGGAGCCTCATTATCGCATCCTTAACCGCCTTTGTCAATCTCGTCAATCAACATGCCTCGAAGCAAGGAAGGCTTCATGTGGACACCCTCCCAGAAGATCTATGGCCTGGAGACAGACGCTGTGGCCCCAAGTACCCCCAGCTCTCAACTCAAGAAATCTTACGATGCCATCGTCATTGGGGCAGGATTTGCTGGCCTCATCGCCGCACGTGACCTGTCGTTGATCACTGGCGCTGAGGTATTGCTGCTCGAGGCCCGCGATCGAATCGGCGGGCGAACTTGGACTGCCTCGGCCATGGGCGAACATCTCGAAGTTGGGGGCACTTGGATCCATTGGTATGAGTGAACTTGCCGGGGTTAAAAGCAATGAGTAGCTGATCAGGCATGGAAATCTAGGAACCAGCCGCACGTCTTCTCCGAGCTCCACCGGTACAATCTGCATACCAACATCAAGACTTCGAACGGAACATTTACCCCCGAAAAGGTATACTACAGTGGTCCGAATGGGGAATCCATGGTTCTATCTGAAGCGGAGCTCAATCGCCGTATTGAGCCGATAGCAAAAGCCTTCTTCACCATCGACGGTTTGACCAGTCACGACTTGATGCCATACCCTCACCAACCCTTCTACCAACCTTCACCCTGGGTGAGATACGACCACCTGAGTATCAAAGACCGCCTTGCTCAGATTGATGGCTCGGACGACGACAAGGCGCTCTTTGAGACCTTGGTTAATACAATTGGAAGCGACAAGTCAAGCGAGATTGCTTTCGTCGAGCCACTGCGTTGGTATGCTCTTGGCGGGCATACCATGGCTGGCATGTTCGAAATCATTGAGTCGTATAAACTTGGGCCCGGAGGCCAAACCCTGTTCGCTCGCAGCATTCTGAACGAGTATCGAGGACACCTGAAGTTCGAGACTGCTATCGGGAAGATCGAGCAGGAACCCCGAGGCGTCACTATAACAGCAGAAGACGGGACAACGTACAAAGCCAAAAGTGTTGTTTGCACCATTCCTCTGTGAGTTAAGATTTGACTCAAGTCCCGAGATGATCTTGACTGATTTGATGTTTGCAGCAACTGCCTGAGGGATATCCAGTTTTCGCCTCCCCTGAGCCCCTTGCGCCAAGAGGCCATTGATCGAGGCCACATGAACAAAGCTTCCAAGGTGCACTTCAAGTTGCGAGAACCTGAGAAGCCCTGGTTTGCCATGGCGAACACTGCAGGAGATTCCCCATTCGTCCTTGCCTTCTCTGACCATACCGGAACCGGCCACAATGTCAATAGTGGTACTTATACTATTGCATTCGGCATCAACGGCCGTGTCATTGATAGGGAGTCGAGCGATGATATCATCTCAGGCTTCAAGAAGCATCTTCGGCCGGGGGTTGAAGTCGAGTCGTACGTCACTCACAACTGGGTTGATGACCCCTACTCGAAGGGAACTTGGAGCTCTTGGGGTCCTGGGGAGATGAGCAAATACTTGGGCGAGTTGCAGAAAAGCCATGGCAGGGTGTTCATGGCCAACGCAGACTGGGCGGAGGGATGGAGAGGCTTCATTGATGGAGCAATCGAGCAGGGCGCCATAGCTGCGCGATCCGTTCACAAGGTTCTGCTCACTGACGGAACTGCCATTACTTCTCGTCTGTGAGAAACTCGGAGGATTTTTTCTTTTTCCCTTTCTTGCTGTATATTGAATATTCTTGTGAGAGGTAACCCGACCATACAAGTAAACAATACTGTTTCTGACATATTGTTGCCATCGCAAATGATGCATAACACTGAGAGCTCTTCGATTCAGCAGTGTGCATAAACATTTGTTCTCTCTCGAGCATTACCTCATACAAAGGTCATTGTGGCATTCATGAAACACCAAGGAGAAAGTGGACTGAGAATAGACGAGATGTTGCGCTTGGTAAGAAGGATGGCCTGTGGAGGGTGGAAGCGTGTGTACTTGGGAGATGTCCTCTGCCAGACAGTTCCCTCAGCACAGTTCGGCAATATCACCATTGATTGCCCACAAACGATGTCATGCCTCTCACCAGTGAAACGATAGAACGTCCGCTATTTTCAAAGCTTGTTAGATGTCAAGAATCACTTATGAAGGATCGATCATGAAAGAACATACTAGAATGAACTAGATTCAGGATACGGGAGATCTTCAGAGGCACAACCTGCCTCGGGCATGTGGCATTAAAGACATGATAGAGAAATCACTCCTTGTGACAAGGAAACCAGATACATGAAATTCCACCTTGCTTCCTTCTTCACCAAAAACGATACTTCACATGATAGTCACGTTGCTGCGACGACTTACGCAACAATCCCCTCACTTGTCGGGGGACCACTAAATACTGAGAAAAGATTAGCACTCAATATTCCTCCCAGAGACCAATCGACGTACCTTTGTGGGCATGGAACATGTACCACGCAGCAGACAGAACGGCAAAGCCGACAAAGACAACGCTCGCGTAGTTCATTGATACCGCTGTTACCGGAAGAGCAGTAGGCATGCTGAATAGAACAACCTGGAACAGAATCCAGAGAAGAGCCACATAATTGACCATGGCACCGATGATGGGGCCACAAGTGAAGCGGGCACCGTTGACCTCTTTGCGCATGTGTAGCAAACTGACGATGACAGGAATGATATAGCTCACTTCCAAGGACATGACGCCAACTGATACAAACGCCGTAAAGGCAGAAGAGCTCCCAATATAGATGACGCCAAGAAGCATCTGGACGACTGTGACCAGAATGAGAGTGTTGACAGGGGCTCCCAGCCGTTCATCGACGCGAGATAGCAGCCGAGCCCCTGGAAGAGCTTCATCTCGAGCAAATGCCCATGTGCAGCGAGAAGCAGCAACAGTAATACTCAAACTGCAGCCCAGGGTGAGGATCAGGACCGGAATCATGAGCCCAAGACCTCCAGCATCGCTACCCATAATGGAGCGAAACAGAACTGGAAGAGCCTGTCCGTAAGGCGCAGCGATAAGCTCTTCGAGAGGCCCCATTGTGAAACAGATGGGGAGAATGAAGAAAAGCCCAGCCACACCCTGAACGGGCACATTCAACGCAATAGCCTTTGGAACCTTGACGGCAGGTTCGGCGCATTCCTCGGCCATGGCAGAAATCATGCCCAAGCCAGAGAAGGTGTATGCCGCAGGTAAGAGGCCAATAAAGAAGGTAAAGTCGCCCCAACCAGAGAAGCTCTTGTCGTAATGGCCCAGTGCATACGCTGCATCGTGTCGACCGGCTTTGGCCTTGACTGCAAGTGCGATCAGGATGGCGACGATGGTCAGCCCAATCCATGCAGCGCATAATGCGTCAATCATGGCCAGCCATTTGTTTGCAAAAGTGCAAATGACCAAAGTGAAGAAAAGGATGGCGTAAAACATGAGCAGAAGCTGCCATGTGGTTGCCTCCCATTCTGGCACCATCATGGTGATGGTTGCGGCGAGCAATGATACGAAGCCAAAGTTGACAGAGAGGGTAATAGTCCAGTTTGCTGTAAGCCACGTCCATCCTGTAACAAACGATAGAATGGTCTTGCCCTTTGAAGCGAGCTGAAAACTCCAGTAGTATGGCCCAGCTGACGTCGGGTACCGTGAGGCAAGTTCGGCAACTGAGAGAGCCACGCACTGGCTCAAAGCGACCACAACTATCCAGCCAACAAAGAGGGCCAGGGGGCCACCTCCGTAGACTGCGCTGATGAAAGGTCCTCCGATGGCGAATGGAATCGCCTCAATGGCCAGGGACTGGAACAGGAGAGTGCTTGTAGACCGATTTCGTTGTAGGTTCGACGGCGTGTAACCGAGCTGCTCGAGTGTCTCGATATCGCCAGTTGAGATGTCAAGGATTGTCCCGGTCTGGGATGCCTTTCGGAGGGCTTCGGTTGGTTTGGATTCCATCTCGGGCTTTGCAAATGCAGAATTGTGTTGCAATATGTTACACAGCAAGTTGAGAGGACGTTAAGTGGAAGAAGGTTACTGGGAATCAACCGGCTATTAAAGAAGCATGTCTAAGGCCAAGGCTACGATCTCTTGACACACGGGGGATGCTCCCAGGTGTGTTTCGGTAGGCCGGTGCTGTGCTCCAGTCATTTCAGAAGGGCCCCTGTTCATGTCACCCCGCTTCCCCAGCCAGGGAAGGGGACGTGCCAAGTGTGGGGTCTGGGGTACATAAATCCGACCCTCCATGTTCGGGTCCGTTGTACGGTTTGGGAATAGTTGCTTGGCAATCAGACCTCCGAGGCTGGACGGAAGCCCGGCCGGCTACCGGCTCAACACGCGCATGAGCATCTCGCAATACGAAATCATTGGTCAGAATCGCTAGCTGGGACTTGATGGGGCAGCTCCAATATACAACGCCTACGTTAGCCTGATTTGGGTAAACTGTAACGATATCGTCCTTTGATTGCGCAAAGCAGCGAGTCTAGCCCGGAGCGTCGGAGCAGGAACCGGCAACTCGGTGTGAGCGACAGCTCGCAAACGTGAAAATACCGTTAGCTCTATAAGACAGGTATTCTTTGCATTGTACACACAGCCTACAACCTGCAGACTTCTGAATCTGAACGATACATCTCCAAGAACACATTCACCATGCCACCGGGGAATACTGGACGTCTGCCCGTTGCCGGTCCCGTCACATCCTTTTGGAACGCCAAGCCCAAAAAACTCGATGACTATCGAAGCACCTCCAAGCTTCCCTCAACATGCAACATCGTCATCATTGGATCAGGTCTCTCCGGTGTCGCCACAGCCTACTCCCTCCTTGCAGACCATCCAGGCCCAAGCCCTCCCTCCATTGTCTTACTCGAAGCTAGGCAGATCTGTTCCGGCGCAACTGGCCGAAATGGTGGCCATATCAAGCCGGATACGTACTCCGACATTCCAAAGTTTGCGAAGCTTTTCGGCATCCAAACAGCAGCCCACCTGGCCGAATTTGAAGCGTCTCATGTTGGTGCGGTCAAGAATCTCGTTGAGAAGGAGGGTCTCGACTGCGATTTCCATATGACCAGAGCCCTCGATGTGTATCTGGACCCGACGCATGCGAAGAAGGTTGAGGACACCTATCGAAAGATAGTCGAGGATGGAATAGTGAATCTTTCCGATGTGACCTTTATACCAAAGGAGCATGCCGAAAGGGTAAGTTTACCACCTTCACCTGCTGGGTCGCCATATTCTAATGCACGCGTCTAGATCTCGGGCGTCAAAAACGCTCAAGCTTGCATCTCGTATACGGCGGCTCATCTCTGGCCTTCAAAGCTGGTACACCAATTGCTCGAGAAACTCATCGACCAAGGCCTCAATGTCCAAGCCCACACACCCGTCACGTCCATTTCCAAGGATGAAGATGGTTCGTGGTCAGTCAGCACTCCGCGTGGCATGATTCAAGCAAAAAGGATCATCCACGCAACCAATGCTTATGCTTCCCATATTCTACCCGAGTATACACACGCCATCACTCCAGTCCGCGGTGTCTGCAGCCACCTGAAGAGCGACAAGAAGGAGAATACTCCACACCTAGTGAATACCTACGGCATCCGGTTCGATGAGGTCAATAATGATTACTTGATTCCACGGGCCGATGGGAGTATTATCGTCGGGGGCGCAAGGCAAGCGTTTTGGCATGATAAAAGACTCTACTATGACACCACTCGTGATGACGAACTTGTCCATGAGGCGAACTCATATTTTGATGACTATATGCAGCGTTACTTTCGTGGTTGGGAGGATAGTGGCATGAAAACATCAAAAGTATGGACGGGAAGTAAGTGAGGTCCGCACCGCAATACAATTGGTATCGAAGAGCTGACACATACTTTCTTCTAGTTCTGGGCTATAGCTTTGACTTCATGCCTCACATTGGCGAGGTACCTGGAAAGCCGGGTCAATTCATCATCGCGGGCTTCACTGGCTACGGCATGCCCAAGATTCTGCTTTCGAGCAAGGGACTTGCAAGGATGGTGCGTGATGGTGTCTGTTTTGAAGAGACGGGTTTGCCAAGTCCTTTCAAGACGACGAGAGAGCGCATTGAATCCAAAACCAGCCCGTTGGAAGATTCCTTGCGGTCTTTGTGGGTAGACAAGGCCAGGTTGTGATGTCAAGGTCTCGAGTATCTAGACGAGAATTAAACCCAACGCATTTCCATGTTCCCAAATCATCCAAAAAGTGGTGAGCTCATGACTTATTGAGAAGGCTTGTGAGGACTCTCAACACTTTCCAAGGTACACATTGCGAAGTTCAAGGAGGCAACTTCTCTGCCTTGGACAGCGCCTGGTGGGCATTGATGCGTCCGCTAAGCGTCTTGTCTGCTGAACGAAGATCGGCAAACTTAGAGGGTTAGTGGCTGCGTTAGTGTCGATCACGTTCGCTGCGATCTTCCTGATAACCGGCAAACCGGCCTTTTGCTAGCAACCCCCTCGTTCGCGAGATTAGTGTGCTGCCATTACCCCGCATTCGGGCGGCGTCGTATAAGTTTGCCAACGATTCCTGCCCATGTCCTTCAAATGACACCGCCATCGTCAATCAGACCCTGACCTCGCCATCTTCTGAACACCGGGGTTTCCATTCTTTTCCAAAAGGGCCATGTCAACTAGACTCCGAAGCCGAGGTGGTTAGTTCGTTCCTTTTGCTCCCACGGAACCAGTTTGTGTTATTAATCCACGTCCCAAGGCTGCGTGACCTGCAAGAGCAAACGACAAAAATGCGACGAGACTCGGCCATGTTGTACGCGATGCCAGAGGGCCAATATCTCCTGCGGAGGATACCCAAAGACAGAGCTCCGGTGGCGCACTGTTAACAGGATCAAATCCGCCAGCGCAAAGACAGAAAACAAGTCGCGCTCGAGCAACAGAGGACCGGTTTTCTGCAACCAACAGGAAGACTGGGAACCAGCACGGCCCGAGGGTGTTTCGACCGAACCCTTGCCTGACAGCTCACTTGGTGACGAGGACGTTGCTTCCCCTGAGGCGCTACAGACCACGTTCCAGACACTTGATCAAGGAACAAGCGATCCGCGCGCCGATGAGTTCCTTTTAATGTCCCCCTTCGATTTTTCCATCAACCTAGACTTCTTTGATCCAGGCGACCCCAACACGCAAGTCGACCAGGAAAATACACCCGAGAAGCCAGTGGTCGACGAGAATGAGGATACCTCACAGCCTTCGCAGCCTTCACGGCCCTCCTCAGGATATCTGTTGCCATTTTTATGGACATCACAAGATGACTTATCTGGACCATCCAAGCCAGACCCAATCGCTGCAATGACGCCGTCTTTGAGCCAACTTAGGCCGTCCAACTCGGCCACTCAGACGCTCATGGTACATTTCGACCAACAAACATGCGATATTTTGTCAATCAACGACGGACCCAATGGAAACCCTTGGCGGACCCTCATTTCGTCACTTGCGAATCAATCTCGTGCCGTGTCTCACGCACTATCTTGCATGGCTGCGTTTCACAGCTCTTACGATCTGCCAAACCTCCGTCTACGCGGTACAGAAGAAATGGACGAGAGTAGCAAATGGCTCACGACTGAGAGAGAAAGACGGTTCATACCGTCCTTGGCTGCTTCAATCGCCTTGGTCTTTGCCGAAGGGTGGAAATCCCCAAAGAACACAAGCAACAAGCACCTGGGCAGCACGCGACGGCTGATCGCCGAGAGATTTCCCACGGAACAGGGTCTTTGGCACCTAACGACCGAGAATACCGCCAGAGTCAAGTATTTGGTGACCGCCTTTGTCTATGTTCATGTGATCGCCAGTATCACGTACCGCAAGGAAGAGCATGCTCACCCTCTGCCCGAGAAGGTTCTCCATTTCTTAACCCCTGGGTTGAATGGACCAATAACTGAGATCGACCCTCTTCTCGGCTGTGCCACTTCCCTGTTCCCATTACTAGACCGAGTCGCCCTTCTGGTCAACAAAGTTCGTCGTGCGAAGAGCAATAGTTTGACACTTGTGAGCCAAGCCGGGGAGCTACATGAACAGTTACTCCAGTGGCAAGCGCCAAAAGTCAACATGCTCCAGTCCTTTGGTGAACACCGTTACAGTTTGCACCATCCAATACAGACTGCCGAAGCATTGCGCTATGCAACATTATTACACCTCCACCAGGCTGTTCCCGAAATTCCTTCCGACTCATCAGAGGATCTTGCCAAGGCAACTCTTTTGAGACTGGCCAGCATCCCTTCAACAAGTCGGCTGACCAATCTTCACATATTTCCTTTGTTATCTGCCAGCTGCGAACTGGTAGATGAAGAAGATCGGGATTGGGCAAAACAACGCTGGGAAGCAATGATATTGCGTTTGCGAGTAGGAAACGCAGATGCCTGCTGGGAGATCGTACAAGCTACCTGGGCACGGCGAGACGCATACGCAGTCGAGAGGCGCTCTTCTGATCTGAACGAGGACTCAGAGCTTCAGGGAGACTATACTGTCCAT
The DNA here is from genome assembly GCA_037576055.1 of Fusarium sp. M6JPR69. Lineage (NCBI taxonomy): Eukaryota > Fungi > Ascomycota > Sordariomycetes > Hypocreales > Nectriaceae > Fusarium > Fusarium sp. M6JPR69. The sequence continues at coordinate 56,975 of JBBEOF010005263.1, forward strand.
GGTAGGCTACATTGGCTGAATGTCATGGATGATCAACAATGGCAAGGTATGTTTGCTGCCTCCATCCATAGCTTATGTTCCCCCCTAACAAGTGGCCTATAGTCTTTGTTGGATAAATAGCCTCAAGGATATTTTACATGCGAGATTTCCCAGTTCGTGCACATACTAAGATGTGGCTGCTGCTTTAATAACTCGCACGCGAGAAAGTGCCGTTACGTGGTTTAGAAAAGAGTAGAAAGGCTCTATTACTCTGTCTTAAATCCTTGTTATATTAGTATTCATACTAAAGTGCTTTCATCCCTTACAATGCCTTTAGAAACCTGTATCCCAAGAGGTAATAGAGCTTATAACTAATAGGGATAAGGTTATCCCTCTGGTTTAATAAATTAATAGCTATTTTAATTTATTAATAATAAGGATATAAATACCTTTTTATTAATAGTTTCTAATAATTAATATTAATCTTTCTATAAGATAGTAGGCCTTAATAGCTAGATTAGGGTAAAATCAAAGATTAAAGGTAGGTCTTTATTATATATAAGACTTTAACTTACCGAGCCTTCCATAGTGGCTCGGCTATAGAGCTTTTAGGAGGTCTCTATATATATAATAACTTGCCGGGGTTACCCCGATTAGTTAGCAAATTTAATAGCTGCCTTATATCCTTATAATTACCTCCCCTCTAGAGATCTTAGTCCCTAAGATCTTTAAGTAAATAAAAAAGCTTTAAATAATTCCTTTAAATTCCTTAGTTTATAAATAAAGCCTTAATAAAAGATCTTTATTATATTACCTTAAATATTTAAGATTAATATTTTTTTTATTATAATATAAATAATTAAAATATTTTATTAATCTTTTAATATTATTAGATTTATTAATATCTTATTTTTATTTTAGCTTATTAATATTTATTATTTAATATATTTTATTTTAATTTTTTTTATTATAATAATATTTTATTTTTAAATTAAGGTTTTTTTATATATTTTATTCCCTTTTAATAATATATTAATTTTTCTTTTATAATATTTATTTTTAATATTATTATTTATATTTTAGGCTTTATTATATATTTAATAATAATATTAGTTTTAGTAATTAATAAGCTAATAATTACTTATATTTTAATTATTTTATTTATATTTATAAAGATATTTACTTAGTATATATTATTAATATTAATAATATTATTTATATTTATTATAATTATTATACCTAGAGATATAATATTAAAAGTTCTCTTAGTTAATTTATTAGCTTTATATTATTAATTTTTAGCCTAGATTCTTAATAAGCTCCTTAGTATTACTTAATAATATTATAACTTTTATATTACTTTTTAAAAGTACTACTTAAATAATATTAATTCTTTAATAAATATTAGCTTAATAACCTTTTATATTATTATTTAATATTATATTATTATTTTTAATAATTATAATATTACTTAAAATAATATTAAGGATTAATATATTAATTTAGCTAAAAATACTAATAATTAAATAATAGCTAGCTATTAGCTTATTAAGCTTACTTTTATTTATAAGCTTTAATTTATTTATATCCTTATAAATATAAATCTTTTTTCCTTTTACCTTATATTCCTTATTAACTTAATATATAAGCCTAAGTTTATATTAATAAGACTAAGATTTATAGTCTTATTAATATTACTTAATCTACCTATGCTTATAATAATATTAAGCCTTATTCCCTTTATTATATATTAATTTGCCTTTAATTTACTAAGACTATAGCTATTTTCAATAAGAAGAGAGCTTATTTTTTTTATTATAATTTACCTTAGTTACTTATTATATATACTCTTACTAGTATTTTAGCTAATATTCTTACTATTATTTATACTATAATATATATTAATATTCCTTGTATTTCTTATAGTATAAAATGCCTTATTAATAATAATAATAATAATAATTATAATAATAATAATAATAATAATAATAATAATAATAATAATAATAATAATAATAATAATAATAATAATAATAATAATAATAATAATAATAATAATAATAATAATAATAATAAT